>PVIA01015871.1:0-21045 GCA_004024845.1 Tonatia bakeri | reverse complement strand
AGAACCAGGGTGGGCTCCCAGCCTGGTGATGGAAGGTCTCTGTGGAACACTCGCACGCTGCCCCCGAACTCTGACAACCCTGGGAGGTGGACACTGTTATGAGCTCCAGTTTAGGGGAGAGGAACGAGAGGCTCAAGGAGGTAAGGGAGGTGGCCCAAACTGCTAGACAGGGATAGAGCAGGATTGAACTCCAGCCTGAATTCCCATCTCGGGCTCTGAGCCGCCACGAGAAACAGAGTAGGAGAAACTCTAGGAGGCAGATGTTCGGAGGGAGAAAGAAAAGGTGCAGGGGTGGAGTGGTGGGGGTGAGATGAGAAAACCCAGAAGAATGGGAACCCTCGGCAGGGGTACTGACCCGCCAGGCAGTACTAGAAGGGTTCTACATCCGCCCAACCCAATACATTAGTCACTTGTCACACGGCTATTGAGCACTTGAAATATGGCTAAATCTGACCTCAGATGTACTGAAAGTATAAGATACATTGGGAATTTCAAAGTCTTAGAAAAACAGTAACAAAAAGGTAAAATGCCTCATTAAAATGTTTTATCTTGATTACGTGTTTGAAATGATAATACTTTGGACATACTGGGATAAATAAAACATTACTAAAATTAATGTCACCTGTTCCTTTTTACTTGTTTAATGTGGCTACTAGAATATTTTGAATTGCCTATGTGGCTTGCATTATATTTCTACTGGAGAGCGTTCATACCTTGAAACATATGGACATACATATGTAAAAGTTCATCGATTTTGTGTATTTATAATTAGAACACTGCACAATATATAATTTATATCTCAATTAAAAAAAAGGTAACGAGAAGAGCGAGCCTGTAAGGATAGAAGGCTGAAAGTACAGAGGGTGAGGGGCGGGCCGGAGGGGCGGGGCCAGAGGCTGGCGGTCGCTCGTTACCTGGCAACGGGTGCTGCAGGTGACGTCACCGGCAGGCAGCGGCCATTAATCTCCCTCCGGGAGGCGCCGGCGGGCGGGGCTGCCTTCCTCCTCCTCCCCGGGGCCAGGATGAGATCACTGTGGCGGGCAGCCGGCTGTCCCCGCGCTCCCAATAAATCGACTCCTCGCGAGCGCCGGCATCTCATGATCTCATGGCCCCGCGGGACGGCGCCGGCCGATGAGGTCACAGCCCCGCGCCCCCCAGCCGCCCGGGTCTGCGCGCCGCCAGCTCTGGGCTGCGGCCATCCGGAGACCCCCGTGCCAGTAGCCAAGCCTAGACACTGTGGTCCTTCGGCTTCCGCGGACAAAGGAGGTCGCTGACTGTGAAAGGCAAAGCCGCCTTTCCCATTCTCTTGACCCCTCTCTATTCACCTTCTTATTTGGACGTTTATCCCCTAGGGCCGTGCGTGCAGCAGGGAGTGGCCGCACAGTTCCCCCGGACTTGAGGTCAGGAGCCATACGAGGTGACTTGCCCGCATGATTTCACAGGCACGCGGTGGCGCGGTGAAGGAAGTGCTATTCTTAGCTGTCTTACAGACTGGAGAACTAAGGCTCAGAGGGATAAGGGGCTTGCCCAGGTTACCCAGCTAGGAAAAGATGGAGCGAGGCTTTGAACCGAGATTGTGTGAATTGGCCCTTTGCCTCCTCTTCGTCCCCCGAGGCCGTACCCCACACCTTCGCACCTTTCTCCCAGTCCCTCCTTGCTCTGATGGGAACAGTGGGAGTGGCCCATGCTTGCTGGGTGCTAACGATGTGTTGGGGCATCTTATATTAAAAGTCACGGTTCCATATGACACACCCGCTGGAGAGGTATGATGCGATTAGTTTGCAGATGAGAACAGGAGGCTCACAGGTGAAATGACTTGCAGAGCTGGGGTATGACTCTCCAGCACAGCCTTTCCATTACTCTATACCATCTTCTCCAGGAAAAGATGAAGGTCTCCTGGCCGCAGTGGACAAGAGACCCTGTCTCCTCTCTCCCTCCTCTAGGGTCAGCCACCAGAGGCGGTCAAAGAGGGGCCAGCGAGACCCTTTTAGAGGGCTTCACCACTCACTTGGCAGGTTCGCCATCACTTACTAACTGCTCATTAACACAGCTCCTAGGATCCACAGCAAGACACACTGGCAGGGCTGAGGGAGGGTGAGAAATGACGTTTACTGAGCGGCTGTGATGAGCCAGGCGTTGAGTCAGGGCCTACGACCAAGGGCAAAGGTGTGAAGGGGTGATTTCCAGTTCCATTTTGCTGATGAGACACCTGAACTTTTTAAACCAAAGTCAGATGGCAAGGAAGTCCAGGTGTCAGGCCAAATATCACTGCCGCAGAGAACGCCCTTCCCGTTTCCCAAAGTGAGTCCTCCATGAGTTGTTTTCCCTTCTGCCCAGTGCCTATCGCCAGTTGCAGTTTTATGTTTGTGTGTCTATTTGTTCAGTGGGGATCTCTGCGAGTAAAGGAAAGCAGGGCCCGGTCTGTTTCACTCACCTCTGCACCCCCACACCTGTGCTGTGCCTGTTATCTACAGTAGACATGGACGTATTTTCGGAGCAAGTGGCTCAGGCTGGTGGGCAGTGCTGCTATTCAAATCCAGGTTTGTTTGTGCATAAAGCCTGGGCTTACTCCGTACTTTCTAGGAAGCCTCAGCCTCTTGGCACCCGTACCTTATGGTAACATCCCTCTGGTGCTCACTCAGAGCCTATTAATTTTTACTTTACTACACTACTGACAAGCCTGAGGTCCCGGTTTCCCAACCAGCAGTGTTCTTGCCTGGTAACGGAGAGGGGAGGGCAGGAGGAGGAACTTGGCCACTAGATCACTAGTAAATTAGGCGTGGAAGGGAGGAGGTTGTACAAGCTTATGCTGCTCCAGTCTTTCACAACAGCTAAGAAGGAGATGAAAACACTACAAAAAATGAGACTCCGGGAAAATGAGGGAACAGAAAGCACAAAAACTCTGTGGTTTTTTTGTGGGCAAAGCGAGGGAGGGAGAGGGATGGAACCCAGGAGGCTGGCACATACAGCGTTGCTAAGGCACTATCAATTTTCTACTTTTTAGGCTGAGTAGATGAGAGTTTGTTATTATAATTTCTTGATACCTTACATGTGTTATTTTTTTTAAAAAGCCACAAACTGAAAATTTGCTTGTCTACTTTTTAAGCTGATCCCATGAGGCAGGGGGCAAATTAGCACCCCCAATTTGTTTATGAGGCTCGGTTTCAGAATTCATCATTGTAACTAAGATCACAGAGTTAATAGGTGGCAGAGGTGGGATTTGAAGCCGGGCTGTATGATGTTGGCATGGATGGCCCTGCCTCCTAGTAACGGGATACTCAATTTTAACGACCACAGGCGGTGAAAAACCTGCCAGCTCCTCCCTCCCACCCCCGATTTCCTACAGAGGTCCTCTCTCTGGTCTTCTGGCTTCCATGCCCAGGATGAGGACGAGCCCAGGAAGCACACCAGTGGCTGGGACTGGCCTCCAGCGCTGTGGTCCCAGGGGCCAGCTGACAAAGAATCCTTGGAGCCAGGCTGTGGCCTTACAGGAGTCATGAGGCTGGAAGGCGGAATCTGCCCGTCAGCGGCAGCAGTCTGGCACCCGGTTTCATTGGCCGTGGTTCCCTTGACTTGAGAGCCTCGCCCGATGTACGAGAAGGGCCCAGGCCACGTGTCCCAGCAACATGCACATCAGGAGCTTCTTTACAAACAGGGCCCTGCCCCCGGGACCCAGGAGAGGCCCAGGTATAAGGGTTGATGATGAAGCTGAAGTGGCCTGGGACCCTGTTAGCTGCAGAAAGGCGGCCCCCCTCTGTCCCTGTCCCAGCCCCAGGTGCGTGGATGTGCTTATCTGTCCCCAGGTCAGCTACAGTCTCAGGCAGGGCTGCCACTGTCCAAGCCTGTCTGCCTCCTACAGCGCTAGGGCTAGGGTGCAAGGGAGAGAGGGAGGGAGGCAGAGAGGCGCAGAAGGTGCCTCCTCTCCTGGCGGTCTAGAGCCTGTGACTTGGAACTAGACAGACAGGGCCCTCAATGGCAGGTCTGGCCTTTTCCTGGGAGGGTGACTTTGCCCATCACTCACCAGTCTGGGCCTCAGTTTCCTCATCTGCCAAGTGGGGAATGTGGTAGGCTGAATAATGACCTCCCAAAGACATCCACATCCTAATCCCTGGAACCTGTGACTGTTACCTTACACGGCACACGGAATTTTGTGCATGTGCAGGTGTGATTAAGAAGAGGACCTGGAGGTGGGGAGATTATCCTGGAGTATGTGGATAGGACCCATGTAGTCACAGGGGTCCTTGTCAGAGGGAGGCAGGGGGCGTAGAGTGAAGGAAGCAGAGGACAGGAACACGTGCTTTGGCAGTGGATGAAGGGGCCACGAGCCAAGGAATGCCTGCAGCCTCTAGAAGCTGGAAAAGGCCAGGGAACAGACCCTCCTCTAGAGCCTCCAGAAGAAACTGTCCCACTGACACCTGGACACGAGCCTCATGAAGCTGATTTCAGACTTCTCCAAAATATATCAGTTGTTTCAAGCCATTGAGTTTGTGGTAACGTTACTGGAGGAATAGGAAATGGATACAGGGAAGAAACAGTTTCCACCATCACGAGGACAGCGGCAGGATCAAGGCCTTTGCCCGAAGGGCTGGCTCCATGGCAGGACAGGAGGAGGCCAGAAAGCAGCCTGGGCTGAGAGTGGCCCCTGCTGCCACTCCCAGCGTCCCTCCTACCACTAGGACTGGCTATATAATTTGGGATGCCCAGTAGAAAATGCAACTGGGAGGCCTCTTGTTAAAAAGTTGTTGAGAATGTCAAGACAGAGCCCCAGAGCAGTAAGCCAGGTGTGGGGCCCGCCCGCACAGTCTGCACACTCATGACTCTGGCGCTGGCCCCGTCCCGATCCAGCCACACCGGCTTGCTGCTCCTTGAACTCCCCGAGCTTCCACTCCAGGGCCATGGCACACGCTGTTCCCGCTCCTGCCTGGAATATTCTTCCCCAGGTACCTGCAAGGTGTATGCCCTTGCTTTTTTTTTTTTTTTTAAGATTTTATTTATTTTTAGAGGGGAAGGGAGGGAGAAAGAGAGGGAGAGAAACATCAATGTGTGGTTGCCTCTCATGTGGCCCCCACCAGGGACCTGGCCCACAACCCAGGCATGTGCCCTGACTGGGAATCGAACTAGCAACCCCTTGGTATGCAACCCACGCTCAATCCACTGAGCCACACCAGCTGGGGCCACCCTTGCTTTTTTCAAGTCTTTGCACATCTGCCACCTTCTCAGTGCAGCCTTCTCTAACCTCTGTACTTAAAGGAGCAGCCCCGCCACGACACTCTGCCGGATTTTTCTCCACCTGACACACTGCTTCTTCATTTCAGCGTCTTCTTTACATTAAGTCCCTTGAAAGCGAATGCTGCGCCTTCTGCTGTGTACAGAACCTAATACAAAGCCTGGCACAGAGTGGGGGTAAAAAAAGTCCTGGGTGAGTGAACGAATACAAGGATGGATGAGTGTGAAGTGACTAGGCCCGTGGTGGGCACGCAGTATGTGCACCGGAATTCACTTGTGCCGTGTTGCAATGACACTGTTACCAGGTGCTGTCACACTTGCAGGGCCCCCTTTCCTCTGCCTGCTTTTTTTATTTGTTTTGTTTTGTTTTTTTTTTTCACTAAATAATACATCGTGGCTACCACTGACTGAGCTGCAGTGATTGGAAGGCTTTGCTCACAGGCGCGACCTTGTTAATTTTCCCATCAGAGTGACTATCGTCCCCACTTTCCACGTGACGAAACCGCAGCTCGCAGAAGTCCACTGACTCGCCCGAGGCCCCGGGGCTGTTACGTGGAGCAGCGGAGATGGGACCTGCCTGTCTGACTCGAAGTCCAGTGGACCCTCCGAACTGACTGCACACAGCCTGCTTCAGAGAACTCGGGCCTTGTGCGACACTCTCGACTGATCACTTAGTTCAACCTGTATGTTCTGAGCACCTACTATGTGCAAAGCACTGCGCTAAGGATAAAGTAAAACACCAGAGACCTGGTTTCTGCTCTCACCGAGCACGAAGTCTGGGGGGATGAGGGTGGGGACAAGCCAGCACTCACAGCATTGCATGAAGCACTAAAAACTGAAGGGACCCAGGGACTATGGGGACATACAGGAGAACTGCCCGACCCCACCTGGGACCAGAGTCCAGTCCAGGCTTCTTAGGGGAAGGGAGTTATAAACAGACCTGAGGGCAATTAGGGGTCAGCCGGATGGGGCTGGGGAGACGGAGTACCCAGCAGAGGGAACGGCCACTGCTAAGGCCTGGAGGGAACAGAACACAGCATGATGGGGGAAGAGAAGGGACCTCGAGAAGTTTGAAACATCTGGCAGGCGATGAACCAGACGAGGCGCAGGCGGGTGTTCAAAGATTGGCTGGCCTCTGAGTGGTCTCAAGATTACAGACAATGTGCTAATACCTGGAGGGATGATAGTTCTCCCCTCTGAAACCAGGGACAGCCCTGAACACAGAAGCCTGGCCGCAGGCCCCCTCCTAGTGTGGGGACAGGTCTCTCCCGGTGACACCAAGCCCCAGGTGCCTGCAGCAACCTAGCCAAGCCCCCAAGGAGACAGAGCACACCCCTCCCCTTCTCCATTCTGGTGCTCACCCCACCCCACCCCTGCCCCCACATCTCTGCTGCCATCACTCACCACGAATGAGGACTTAGCCTCCCGGCAAAGACTCGGCAGGCTCTGAGAACCCGGTACTAATATGCCTTCTAGACCCATGACCTCCTCCGCTCCTCACTGGGCCCCTCCCGGAGGCAGGTAAAACTACTTGTCAGACCCATGCATAGATGTGGCCACGGGAGCTCGACGCTGTGAACTCACTCACCTGAGGATACACAACCAGTCAGATTCAAACCCAGACCGCTCCAAGACCCAGCCCAGGGCTGGGCATATACAGGGAATTAGGAAGTGTAATATTTCTTTCCTCCTTTGGCCTGTTCGAGGTCTGACTTCGGCACCTCTGGGCCCCAAAAAGAAGAGCCAGAAGTCTGCCAAGCCTCGGAGGGCTCTCAGCCACGGAGCTACCAGGTCTGGGTTTTACTCCCAACCCCCGATCTGCAACCTCCGACAGAGTCCGGGCCTTGAGGGTCACGAGGAGAAGGCACAAAAAGAAAAACACAGACCGTAGTTCCCCGATACCCTCGGGGGATGCGCTCCCAGACTCGCAGGGGACGCCTGCGGCAGTGCAGAGTACCAAACCTGAACAGACTACGTTTCTTCTCATACACACATATGATAAAGTTTAATTTACAAATGAGGCGCAGTAAGAGATTACCAACAACAACAAAACAGTTACGAGGATGCACTGCAATAAAAGCCCTATGAATGTGGTCTCCACGGTAACCGATCTGGTAACCGAAATGGCTACTAAGTGACCGACGGCCAGGTAGCACACGAGACTTCAATGTGGACATGTGCTGGACGAAGGGATGATTCACGTCCCGGCCGGACGGCGCAGGGTGACTCAAGATTTCATCATACTGCTCAGAACGGCGCACAACTGAAAACTTATAAGTGGTTCATTTCTGGAATTTTCCATTTGATATTTTTGGACCACGACGGGATGCGGGTAACTGAGACGGTGAAAAGGGACACCACGGGTGGGGGCAGCCTGCAGTGCACCCACACACGGGGCCTCCACTGCGTGTCAGAGATTGCTGAAAGCACCCCATCTGCACTGTCTGAATTTATTGTTTAGCTCGCCTCAAGTCCCCCCTAAAATCCTGAAAGGCAGACAGCAGCACCTATTTTATAGATGAGGTGGAAACTGAGGCACGAAGCGGGGCGGGGTCTGGCCGGAGGTGACACAGATGGCAATAGCAGAACAAGGGTGCAGGCTGGGCCCTGTGGGCCTCCGCAGCCCCAGTTCACCTCCGGAACCTTTTCGGACACGCTGAGAGTGGAGAAATGTAAGCAGTGGGCTCCCCGGGGCCAGATCCCAGTTCCAAGCCCTCTTCTCCCCAGGGGCAGAGGAACATCTGGGGGAAATGTGAGCCGGGACAGCCCCGCCCACAACAGTGAATGCCAAGGACAGAAAAACTGCGGAGAGGCCACCCCAGCACAACTCCGGGCCCCTGCTCAGGGAGAGGGGGTGAAGGGGACGCCCTCCCAGGCCACCTCAGGGAGCCCGGCGGCCTCCCTCATCATTTAGCTGGAGAAGAGCAAAATAATCAGCGCTTAGCTGGCTAATTACTCCCCACAGCAGCCCAGATAGGGGTTGCCACTGCATTCCCACAACGTGGCTGGGAAAAGCCAGGCTGGGGGTCCCCGAGAGACAGGGACTGGGGTCTCCCTGCCTTGTCCCATACAAATTCGCACCAACCACCTACACACATCAGCTGTTTGAGCGTCACCACACACCTACCAGGTGTCACTCTGCCTAAGCAGAGCATGGCAGACGGCATCCTTGGAGATGTTTAACAGTTACCTGGAAAAAGGCACATGCAGAACCATTCCCACTTCTGTGCTCTGGTTCCGACTGTCCCCTCTGCTGGCATACCCTTTTGGCTTCATTTTGCCTGGCTAACCACCACTCACCCTTTAAAACTCAGTTCCAAGCTTGCCCTATCTAGGGAGACTTCGCTCGAGGCTGGGTTAGGTGCTCCTGTTTTCCAAGAAGGCCCTGAAGTTACGCTTCCCGACCTGTCGCCCCACAGAACTGTGCACTCTGATCTGGAAAGCCCTGGGTCTGGGTGGCTGCCATGCCTAGCGGGAGGCCTGGCACCCTGCTGTTGCCCAGTAAGTATTCGTAGAATGAATATATGACTTGATTGAATCACGTGACCTGAAACCGGTTACTCTGGGGTCTTCGTTTCCTCATGGGTAGACTACGAAGGTCTTTCTGGTCTCACAGTCTGTGAACAAGAAGAGGGCAGGGGTGTTGTCCAGCCTCTGAGGGATTGGAGAGGCCTCTGGAATGTTCAAAGTGGGACTGATCATCATGGGTTGGCCCCCGTCAAAGCCAGGCCAGAGCCTGGTGAGTTCCTCCAGCCTCAGCCCAGGGTGCTGGTGCATATACTCAAGTTCTCGCCGCCTGCACGCAACTTCAGGGAGACCCTGGCTCCCCTAAGCCAAAAGGGGGCATTGGAGAACGCTGGCTTATCTTGGGCTTCAGAGCTCTGGAAGGCCAGGCTGCCTCACAGTCCCAGTGGAGGGACCTCTCCCCATGACTGGTGTATCTCCAACTTTCACATGCGTGTGAATCTGGTTAAAAGGCGGACTGACCCCTGACGCTGCTCCCTGGTGCTGAGGGGATGGACGTGCCCAACCCCTGTGCTCCCCGGTTCCTGGGGGGGAGGCTCCAGGTGCCTGCCCAGGGTTTTCAGTGACGGGCTGGGAAGTAGGGGCTCCAAGAACAGCCACAGCCCCGGAGTCGCTGGTCCCGAGTATCCAGTGATTCCCAGGGAAAGGCAGGCCTCGGGATGGGGCTGGCGCCCTGAGAGGGGGTGACTGCAGCTGGGATGGAGCCGGGGCCAGCTCTCTCCACTGTGACCATCGGTGAAAGGTATCATCTTTCAACCTGGAAAGTGATTTGCAAAGGCCCAGTGCTGGGGAGAGGGGGGTGGCAGGAGAGTTTAAATAGCAGCTGTGTTCCTAATTTCCCCAGGAGGAGGCTGGGCAGCCCCTCCTCTGTGCTGAGTGTTTGCCATTAAAAACAAACAGTATCATTTGGTTCAATATAAAATGAATTAAAGGAAATTAAACCGAGGGGGCCATGTGGCCAGCCTTGTCTCCCATTGTCTGAAGCCGTTTTTCATCTTCCCCAGTGGGCAACGACAGCTTGTGGGGTGTGGAACCAAGCAGAACTAGATAAATAAATAAATAACACAAGAGCCCCCCCCCCCACCAGCCCCAACCAGGCGGAAGCTGGGGTTTGGGAAATCCCAGGTGCCCGCTCAGACCCTGTCCCTTCTGTGTCCCTTGGCGGCAGAACGTAGCCTTTGAGAGTCTCCCAGGGAACAGAGTGAAGGAAAACAAAACAAAACAGAACATGATCAACAACATGAAATGATGTGCGGCCCGAGACAGAGGGGGCAGGGTAGCAAAGCTGCTGGACCAGAGGGCCTGGGAGACGAGGGCGCGTGGCAGCTGGCCTGGTGAGGGGTGACTCTGACTGTCCCCCGGCCACAAGGAGTAGTTGCTGCTGCCGTCTGAGTTGGGGCGACATGTCAGAAGGGAAGGAAGGGGTGGGGCGAGGTGGGCAGAGAGGCCTGCACAGCAGTCCAGAGTGGGCGTTCTGGACTAGACTGCCGGAGTTCACATCCCGGCCCTGCCACTTATCAGCTGTGCGCCCTTGGCGAGTCACTTACCCTCTCTGTGCCTCAGTTTCCTCATCTGCAAATCAGGGATCACAGAGCATCTACCTTGTAGGGCTGTGGTGAAGATTAAACTAGCTCACATCTGTGAAGCACTGAGAACAGCACTAAGCACTTTATTTATTTGTTTTTACTCTATTATATCATCATAGGATATTTTTAATATCTTTAGTCCGGGTCCATCGGCATCTGGAAGGCCTAGCTTCAGTCACAGCTGTGCTGTAGACCTGCCACGGGACCCTGGGTAAGGGAGCACACCTCGTGGGACCTCGGGTCCCTCATCTACAATCCTTCAGGGACGGAGTCTACCCGGCCTCCTCCAAAGTAAGCGTCCTGATTGCTGCCCAGGCCCACTGGCTCCCTGCTGTAAGAAGCTGCTCCCCAGCTCCCCACGCGGCAACTGTGACTGAGCAGCGGCCGATGTGCTGTAAGCGAACGCAAGGGGAGCAATTTCTGGGAAGTCGCCTGCAAAGGGAGAGGAACACTCACGACAGCTGACGCAAAGATCCTTAGTAAAACTGGGGCGTGCAGGACCCAGAAGCGTAACGAAAGGATAATACACCAGGATCGAGCTGGGCTTGTTCCGAGAATACAAGGCTCAGTAGGACACCTAGTAATGTAGTTCCTCATACGAACGCCTCTAAGGAGAAAAAAAATTCAAATGACTTTTGATCCAAGTCAACATCCATTTTTTTTCTTTTAAAAATTTCAGGGAGTTGGACTGGATGAACACTTCCTGGGCCTCAGGCCCCAGGTCAGTGTCTTGTTTAAGGGGGGGTTTGTGGTGGTTCATTGTTATGTTTCAATTTAGGGCACAGTGTCCGGTTTTGCAACTTAGGTGGTGCTTTGAAGCTGGTTTGTAAATATGGTTAACGTCTATAATCAACTGACTTTAAGTAAAGGAGATGACCCTTGATAATCTTGGGTGGGCTTCGTCCGATCCCTGTGAGGCCACAATGTGAGAGCTTCCCCTGTGAAGCTCTGCAGATGCCAGAACGGTCCATTTTCTCTGCGAGGAAGAACCGAAGTCGAGGCTTAGGCTTCCTCTTACACTCTGACATTGATTGGTAGAGGCTGCCTGGGTTGCGGTGTTGAGAGAGGAATCTGGGTGAGGCAAACCCATGATAGACTTGTGATGCCTGACACGGGCACAGGTTGGCAGCTCCTAGGCTGCTTGCCACTTCAGACTTCGCACTTCTCCAGGGATTAGTTTGTATACTTAGCTACCAACTGGAAGCAGAGCCAAGGAAAGAACAAATCGTAGGGATCAGTGAGATCACAGGAGGCCCTGCAGGCTTGCCTGCTGCCTTTGGGTAGAACTGAGAGTCAGACTGGCGATTTCAAATAGTCGAATCCTTAAAACTGACATCCAGCCAAACTCACTGCTGTTGGTGTCCAGCAAAGCCTCCTGGCCAGATGTCCCCCCTTGGGGTCTTCCAGCTCCCACAAGGTCTGTCTGCTGCTGAATACCAACTTCCCTCTTAGACACAGTCCTCCTGCAAAGCCCAAACTAGAAGGAATTAGGAGTGCAAACACTACATATTGTAGGCTTTGTGGGTCACACAGACTGTCGCCACTCCTCAACTCAGCCCAGACAATATGTAAATGATGGGCGTGGCCGTGTTCCACCACAGCTTTATTCACCAGGACACATGCTAGGTCCGCAGGCTGTCGTTTGCCAACCCCTGACCTTGGTCTGGCAGCACACTGCACTCCTCAGTCGGAGGGGCCCATGGTGAGAAGTCAGGGAAAGAAATCTCAAACAAAACGGAACGAGCTTCCTGGCTGCATGCAGGCCTTCTCAGGGCCTTTACTGAGTTATGTGCCAGGGGTGGCTAATGTGCCCAGCATTCCCCAAAGGTGTCTGACCACAGAACACTTTTCGATAAAATGCCCACTATCACATTCGCAAGGGCCCCGCATCGTAGTTTAGTAAGTGGTATTTTGTTCCATCGGATTTGGGTTAGATTCTGATGTTCTTGCTTGTTTTAAACTATAAATGGATAACAGCTGATGCTCCCCATCATCTTTACAATAGCAATAATTAACTGACAGGCACTGGTGTTATTTTAACAGGGTTTTGAAGTCCTGACACTCGCCTTTTTAAAGACGGACCCCAGGGCTCAGTGAGGTTGCCCCAGGTCCCAGAGGCAGCAGGCACCAGAGCTGGAATCTGACCCCGTTACATGTCAGAGTCTGTGCTCTGTCCGTGACCCCACAGCAGTGCTTCCAGAGAAGGATGATTTCCTGCTTGCCCTTCTCACTGACAGAGCTGGAGGTAGTGTTTTTAGAGCAGAAGGCACACAAACATTAGGTAATACTAGGATTAGTATCTTTGCCGCAGGCTTTCTTTTCTGCTCCAGTAAAACCTGATGGTGAAGAAAGGTCCAACAGCTTCCGCAGCAGCTGCAGACAGAGCTCCCACTGGCCCGCCAGCCCGGCCTCGCTGCTCAGCAGCTGGGGGCCTTCCCCGGGTGACTGTGTCCTTGCCTGTAAAGTGGGAACGGCAGCAGTACCTAACTCATGGTACCGTCGATGGGAGCACATACGAAGATGCAGATAAAGCCCTTTGCACGGCGGGCACGTGAGCGAACAGGAGAAATTGAGCTGTTGTTCTGTTATGTCTGAAGTCAAAAGAGATGGGTTTGGGTCTCAGCTTTGCCACCCACGAGCCCTCGATGGAATGACTGTGGACCCTCTCTGAGCCCCGATTTATCTATAAAGTAGGTTTAAGCAAGCACAGCCATCTCCCTCACAGGGTCACTGTAATGATTTTTTTTAAGATTTGGGCTGCATCCGTGAACGAGCAGACATGTGTCCGCCCCTTGGAATTTATGGTCCAGTGGAGAGATAATAACCCAGATAATTACAGAGAAGTGGTTAAGAGCTAGGAAGAGAGGGCCGTGGGAGAATAAATGAGGGGACGAACACCGCCTTAAGGCAGCGATTGTCACCGGTGTGCTGCAAGAAAGTTTAAAACACGCGGCACCCGACTACTCAGCCAGGGGCCCTGACCTCTGTTCCCATAGACTGTCAAATAAAAAAATGACAACAGCCGACACAACAGCAGTCGTCCAGTGTGAATGAATCAAAATTTTATCTTTTGTTTGGCCAGATCGGCAAGGACTACAGTCTGTGTTCCGGTGACGGGTGGCAGAGTCCTAGTCCTTAGTCTGTGCGTGCCGAGAGATGAAGGGGCCGGAACATGCTGCGTGCAGGGAACCAGTGGGAGCTGACATCCAGGTAAGCCGAGTCCAGGAGAGCCACAGAACCAGTGGGTTCACAGAGGCTAAATAATCCACAACTATCCCAGTGTTCTTAGAGGCTCCCTTTACAAAAGCCCGCAATAGCCCTGGCCGGCATGGCTCAGCTGGTTGGAGCGCTGCCCCATAACTGAAGGGTTGTGGGTTTGATTCCCAGTCAGGGCACCTGCCTGGGTAGCGGGTTTGACCCTCGGTCCAGGTGTGTAAGGGAGGCAACCGATCAATGCTTCTCTCTTCCTTCCTCTCTCTCTAAAGCCATGAAAAAATGTCCTCGGGTGACGATCAAAAAAACAAAACCAAACCCCATAATAAATATAAACAGTTTCCACAATACAAAATGCAGCTGTTAACAAGCTAACGTGTGTAGATTGCACACTATTAGTGCGACAATCAAATCCTGACACTACCCTTTGACGTAGTGCCTTTGTACACTCACTCCCCAAATCTCCCACTTTACTCCCCAGAACAGTGATGAGAATGAGCTATTTCCCTGGGATGATGTTATACTATAAAAAGAACTTTGCAGATGTAATTACGGTGACTCATCAGTGGACTTTGAGCTCATCAAAAGGGAGATTATCCCAGTGGGTCTAATCTAATCACACGGGCCCTTTAAAAGCAGAAAGGAAAGTCAGACGGACAAGAAGCAGAGGCGGGACTCCAGGTGCTGTTTCTGGCTTGAAGATGGCAGAGACCACGCGCAGTGACCACGAAGTGGCCTCTGGGAGCTGGGAGTGACTGACCCCTTGTGACAGCCAGCAAGCAAATGGGGCCCTCAATCCCACAACTGCACAGAACTGAATCCTCCCAACAACCTGAGTGAGCCTGGAAATAGATCCTCTTCCAGAGCCTCCAGGTCAGAGCCCAGCCTGGCAGACACTTTGACCTTGAGAGACCCTACACAGAGAGCAGGGCCATGCCCCCCTAGCTTCCGACCTGCAGAGCTGTGACTCCCAAATGGGTGTTTTTTAAGCTGATAAATTGGTGGTAATTTGCTAGGTCACCGCTGAAAACGAATACTCTGTTATCACGTCACTGTATGGATGGAGAAAGGAAAGCAAGCAGAAAACGTGCAGGTCACACGGCTGGTAAGTGTCAAAGCACTTCTCAAACAGGGTGTGAACACAGGCCCTCCGGCTTCTCACCGCCATGCTGCTTTCTGTATGTCATGTGCCTGGAACTGCCTCCAACATAAATGGTTAAATAAAATTTTTTAAAAAGCACACTTGGAGCTGCCTTCGAACGCCGCCGTGTGAATATGTAGGATGAGTGGAAGGACGTGCACGTGCATTGGCTTGCACAGCTGACCTTCCAGCAAAATGAAGGTCAGGGTCACGGACCTCCTTGCACCACCAGAAATCTGTGTATCACTCTGGACTCCCTGAAAACATAACTCCCAACAGCCGACTGTTGACTGGAAACCTTACCGGTAATGTAAGCAGTGAAATAACACACATTTTGCCTGTTACGTGTATTACAGATTGTATTATTACAATAGAGTAAGCTAGAGAAAACCTTGCTGAGAAACTCACAACAAAAAGGCATCTACTGTACTTATTGAAAAAGTCCTCGTGTACGTGGACGCATGAGGTTCACACCAGCGTTGTCCAGGGTGAGCTGTGCGTGCGCACAACCGCCGGGAAGAGATGCCGGGGGGACGGACCTCCCAGGAGAGGGAGGGGGTGTCCGGGGGCCGGGGAGGGGAGGAGATTCTCCACCACGCACTGTTGGTGGAGTTTCCACTCTGGACCCTGTGACTGTATAACCAATTACAGAAATAAAGTATCCTCGACAAGCGGGGGAATGGTAAAAAGCTAGGGGACTTCTGAATGGAGGTAAGGGCACTGTCAAAGGAGCCCAGGACTCGAGGTGAGTGGTCCGCAGGGGTGCTGGTTTTCTCCAGGGACTTCAGCCTGGGGGGCTGACGCAGACATGTATTCCTCACAGTCCCGGAGGGCGGGAGTCTGAGGTCAAAGCAGAGCTGGCGTCTTCCGAGGCCTCGCTCCTTGGCCTGTCAATGGCCATCTCCTCCCGTTGTGTCCCCCCAGGGTCGTCCCTCTGTGTGTGTCTGTGTCCACATTTCCTCCTCTTTCAAGGACACCAGCAGTTAGATTAGGGCCCACACTAGTGACTTCATTTTGACTTAATCACCACTTTATCGACTCTCTGCAAACACAGGCACGGTGTGAGGTGATAGGGGTCACAGGCCTTCGACGTGTGAATTCTGACCCAGCACAATTGGGCTCATAGCAGCAGGGCAGCTGAGCCAGGGCCACAATGCAAATGTTGGCCCCAGGGTGTCTCAACCTGTGCCCTGCCGACATTTGGGGCTGGATCAGTGTGTTGCAGGGGGCAGGGGCTGTCCTGTGTGTTGCAGGATGTTTAGCAGCATCCCTGGCCTTTGCCCACTAAACACCAGTACAGCCACCCCTCCTGGCCGTGACAACCGAAAATGTCTCCAGGAATTGTCCAATGTCTCCGTTGCTGGGACCGCTGCTTTGACCCCTGCTGGCCCCGCTGTGGGGAGTGAGGGCAGGTGCAGCTGGCCATGGAGAAGTTCTGTGCCTATATGCACGGAACAGCGTGCGGCGAGAACCGCAGACCTGCGGAACCCAGACCTGGCCTGGCGTAGACAGGGGTCTGCGCAGGAGCACGGTGGAGAGAGGGGAACACTCGACTCTGGGAGGGAAGAAGATGGGCGCCACTAGAAGCTATGATTTCAGAGGTGGGGAGGGCTCCCTTTTTCCTATTTTCATGGAAAAGACAGAAGGTTGGTCAAATGTTCACTCTTTGGTGAAAACAGTTCTCTTGTTCTGGACACAGCTAGTCCTAGTAACTCCCCAGCAACTAGATACCTGGCCGCCTTCCTTCTGATAACTTAAACGGGGTAAAAACAACCACTCTAGCAATGAGGAAGCTGGGGGCTCCAAGAGTGAGGTCACTTGCCCAAGACCACACAGACAGTAAGTTCAGGGGTCTGGATTTGAACCCAGTTTTGCTGGCCCAAGCTGGGTGTTCCTTCCTCTCTGCAGTGCTGTCTCCATTTCATAGTGACCCAGCAGAAAGTTCTTAAAGAAATGCCTGCTTTTATTTTTCTCCATCGGAGAAATGCACGGAATGACAGCTGCTTGCTACCTCTACTCTTGGGAGGTTGAACCAACCTTGTCCTGAGAATGTTCTAGAACAGTGCTGTCCAATGGAAAGTTCTATGATGATGTCCACATTCTCTGTCTGAGCCGCCACTAGCCACATGTGGCTACTGAGCACGTGAAACATGGCTGGTATAGTCGGGAATCAAACTTCAAATTTAATTAATTTAAACATAAATAGCCACAGGTGGCTTATGATTGTCATATGAAACAGAGCAGTTCTAGAACCCTGGTCCAAGATTATTTAATTTTGATAAAGGAAGGAGCAATGTGGACACATCAAAACTTTAATTATCACCACCATTTATAGTAGGAGCTGGAGTGTATGATTCTGGGACAAGAGATCGGCCTTCTTAACTAGTTTGGGTTAGATTAACATAAAAACAAGTTTCATCGGCAGAGATGAAGATGAGAGAGTGAAGGGTGGGTCACCTTACCTATTGCTACATCCTCAGGGTCCGGCATCGTCGGGCCCTCGGTACCATCAGCGGCATTAATGGGAGAAGGGGGCCAAGGGGGGCTCTAGGTGGTGGGGAAGCAGCAGGCTGGTTGGAACCCCTGGTGGATCATTAAGAGGAGGCTCCTCATTCAGCTCACTGTATCTATTGTGCATTTCTTGGGAGTCAAGACAAACCTAGTGGTCCTCGTTGTCAGGAGTCCACGCTCCAGCAGGGGGCGGTGGGAAATACACACAAAACCATCTGATCATCTCAGATGCTGGCACATGCTAGAAAGGACGTAAAATGGCGGCGTGATGCTGCAGGTTGACGACGACCACTTCTCAGCAGGGTGTTCAGGGAGGGACAGGGTCTCAGAGGAAATGACACGGGAACAAGCCTTCACTGAGAGGTCGGAGATGGCCATGGGAGCACAGGGAAGACTTGCCCAGACACGGGGAGCAGCAGTGCCAAGGGCCTGAGAAGGAGGGTGCTGGTGCATGGCGGGTACTGCCAGGCCACCACTGGCTGGTCCAGAGTGAGCAAGGGAGACAGTCACAGGTGATGAGGTTGGAGGTGTGGGTGGGAGCCAGATTAGGCAGGGCCGAGATGTACGGGTTGTTTGAGTTATCTGGATTTACTCGGGCGAGTAGCCGCCCTAGACACCCGGGCGGCATGATGGTTGGCACGGAGGCTGAAGATCAGTGGTCGCCATCGTTAACCCCACCCGCGTTTTGGCCAGTCAACGGCCATGGCCCTCCTGTGAGGCCCAGGTGGCAGAGGATTCCGAACAGATCCTCGGTGTCGGAAGGCACGTGGGAGCTGGCGGCTCACTCAGCCTCACACGTCAGGGACTGTGGGGCCATCAAGCAAACCCCAATACCAGAAGCCCTTCCAGGATGATGGTTACAATATTAAAAACCAACCCACCCTCTCAGTGGACGGCGTGGAGGCGCAGGATAGAGCATCTGTGCCGTGAGCCATTAGGCGTCCCTGACAGATGTGTTCTTCTTCCCCCACCCCCCAGCTGCAAATGAAGACCCTTCCTTTTCTTCTGCCCAGACAAGGATTGATGAGGATTCGGGAGAGCACTCAGACAGGCAAGGAAAGGCTGTGAACCTTTTCCAAGCCTGCAATTTATCTTGAGAAGACCATTCACATCACTTTTTACAGGCTGGATTATGCTCTGACCTGGCACATTAATCTCGCCGAATAAAATAATAATAATCAGAAAAAGGGAGCTGGACAGTTGCCAAGGGGACATTAATAACTGTCGCCTACACCTCGGTGGTGCAGGGACAAGGTGCTGGGTCCCATCCCCGCCCCAGCAGTGCCCAGTTGAGGGAGAAGGCAGTGAGGTAGGTATGGCCTGAACTTGGGGAGATTTTGTACAGATGGGACCCGGGAACTCCACTCCTCAGTCGGCTCTGCAGAACCTCCCTAACAGGTCCAGGGAGCTCAGATGGGAGGGAGTGTTATCCAGTAACTCAGAGCAGGAGTTCTGGAGTCAGACTGCCTGAGTTCAAACCCCACTCAGCCACTTATAAGCTGTGTGGCCTCGGGCTGCTTTCTCAACCTTCCACTGCGTGTTTTCTCCTCTGAAGAATGGGGATAAAAACAGCACCTGCCAGGAGCGCCGAATGGTGTAGCTGCTGTGGAAAGCAGTTGAGTGGTTCCTCGAAGTCAAACAGTCACCTTATGACCCAGAGAAATAATGTTCAGACAGATACTTGTCCACAAGCGTTCAAAGCAGCATTATTCACAATAGCCCCAAAGTAGAAACCACCCAAATGTCGACCGAGAGCTGAATGAATACACAACGGTGGTCTGGCCACATAATGGAGTATCATTCAGCCACAAGAAGCGATGACACCGGCTGCAGTTATGGGTGAATCTGCAAATGTGACAGTAAGGAGGAGAAACTGGATACAGAAGATCACATTAATGTATATGAAAGAAGATCCATTTATATGAAATGTCCGGAATAGGGAAACCCATAGACAGAAAGCAGACTCGTGGTTTCTGGGGGCTGGGGGGAGGGGCAGTGACTGCCCGTGGGTGCGAGGTTTCCTTCTGGGGCGATGAAGACGTCTTGGGATGAGACAGTGGTGACGGTGCTGCAACACTGTCAATGCAGTGAATGCCACTGAATTACACACTTTATAATGATTCCTCGGAAATTTCATGTGAATTTTATCTCCATAAGGAAACCTGCAGCACAGCAGCACGTGCCTCGTAAGACAGACGTCAGGAGGCAATGAGTTTGAGCCCTCCAGGCTCAAACAAGGGGCCGACTTCCCATTTCAGCTGCGCCTAAGGCGTCAGTATTGTTACCATGAAGTGTGCAATCTCTGGCACGCTATTCACCTCAGCTTCTGCTCCGTGGAAAGAGATATCAACAGCATCTACCCCCGCCCAGAGCTGTTAAGACTGAACAAGACAATGTCTCCAGTAGATGGGTTTGTGTCTACTTGGTTCGCTGATGCATCCCCAGGGCCCAGAACAGTGCCTGGCACACAGACGGCGTTCGGCCAGTGTTCCTCGAACAAATGGCACTGCCTCATACCGCACCTGGCTCCCGGTGACTGTTTAGCAATGTTTAGCTGTACTGTTTACTATTAGTTTGGCTGCCAGGTTTCTTTGGTCCTTTCTAGCACAGGGAAGCAAGTACTACTTTGCCTTGTAGATTCTGTGTCCTTGTGACAAAGGCATTTGAACACCTACCAAAATGCAAGAGGTTTGAGCTAAGCCAAGAATACAAAATAAGCTCTCACTGCTGTTACAAGAGGAGGTGGTGAGTTAGTGTAGCTGACGAGACTGTCAACGCATCCATCCATCCGTCCATCCATCCATATATCTACCCATTCATCCAAAAATCCATCCATCCATCCATCCATCCATCCATCCATCCATCCATCATCCATCCGTCCATCCAATCACTTGCCTACCCATCCACCCAACTATAATAGATACATACAATGAACACTTTGGAGTACATATCAGATACTAGTGATCCATCAACAAACAAGCTAGATGCATCCATTTCCAGCTGTCACAGAGGTTACACTCGAGCAGGGAAGGCAGACAACTAAACAAGCAATTACAGTCAGGGTGGTGAGGGCTGGAACGGGGGAGGACAGGGCGCTGCGAGAGTCCTTGGCAGGGGCACCGTCCCTAGCCTGAAGGGAAGATTCCTAGGAGGCTGTGATCTGCAGGAGCATGAGTTAGTCAAGACATGGGTCAGGAACAGGGTCTTTGAGGCAGGAGGACCAGGGGTGCAGAGGGTGGGAAGCTGGACCACACATCGCCCACTGGCAGCTGTATGGGGGAGTTAGCGTGCAGAGCCTCAGTTTTCTCATCTGAGATATGGGGTTAGAAGAGCATCTGCCACGTGTCAGATCAGTTAACGTATGCAAAGAAAAAAAAGGAAAAAGTAGGGTCTGGCTGGAGTACACAGAACAGAGCGAGGGGTGGGTAGGAGAGAGGGAATGGAATGAGTAGAAATGTCAGTGGTGGGGCCGGGGGGCGGGGAAGAGCTGAGAAGCCTCACCTCCACCCTCTCCAGGCAGAGACCAACCCACCCCTCGATGCGTCCACATACAGTAAGTCTCCCCATTTTTTCTGCATGTCTCAGGCCTCCCATCGGCTCAGCCCGAATGGGTGCCAGAGGAGCCTGCTGACACAGTTCATCCGGGTCAGCTTCCTGGACAGACAGCAGGTTGAGAAAGGTGGAGGGTGTATCTAGAGGAGCAGAGGGAAGGCATCCAGCAGAATTATGATCTCCACTTGACAGAGGAGGGAACTGAGGCACAGAGAGGTTAAGCAACCTCTCCAAAGTCACGCAACTTGTTGATACAGAGCTAGCAATCATAACTAATGCTTAGAAGTATTG
>PVIA01015870.1:0-21058 GCA_004024845.1 Tonatia bakeri | reverse complement strand
TTTCCTGCCTAGAATTAGCCATCGGCCCCGCTGCCCCGGCCCCGATCTTCTCTGCACACGGCCACAGCTCAGCCGGTTCCCGTGGAGTGGACTGCGAGAGCCAGCAAGTGCACTGCCTTCACTAGGATCATCCAGTGAGAACCTGCTGATTATCTACAAATGACTCAAAGATGCGTCCGACTGTTAATCTGTCCCAATCTGTGCCCGCCTGCTACATGGATGCAAAGCTTTCCCCCTCCCCTCGCTGCTCCAATGCTCGGTTGGGACCATCCCCCCACGTTGGCCTTTGGGTGGGTGTGGGGAGTGTGGGTGGTTGAGCAGTAGTTTCCCAACCAGGTTAAGTGTCCGCACCCCTCGCTCCTGCCCCTTTGGAAAACAGACGCGCTGGGACAGAAACGGGGTGGGGAGATGGACAGGTGCTGCTGGGAAGTGCTAGGCTCCCTGATCAGCATGCTCGGGCCGTGGTACCTCGGCCAGGCCATGGGGAAGGTTTGTCACCTACAGTGAGTGGTACTTGTCCAGTGTTCCCCTGAGCATGCACAGCCCACACACGTTAGGCCTGTGGGGCAGGGGTGCTGATGGCTGTTACACAGGAAAACAGGTCCCTTAGCGATGAGAGGTTTGGGGAACAGGGCACCAAGCAAAGTGAAGAATGTTTTTCCTGCAGAACTCCTCAGAGCCTTGATTTTCGCTCGTGGGTGCTGGGCATCCCTAAGAAGAGGGTAGAGCATGTGGCACTTCCCAGACTCACCTGACAGTAACCAGGTTTGTGTGGCAGCTTTGCTCCTTTAACAAACGTGTATTTGGTGCCAACCACATGCTAGGCTCTCTATGGGCACAGGGCAGGCCTCGGGGGGCCGGCAGACTCAGGGCCTCACCTCCTAGGGGCCCACACTGGGGAGCGTGGCCCTGGCCCACAGCATTTGCCCTGGGGTAATTGGTTTCTACGGGTTTGTGCCCTGGTCTTCCTGCTCTCAGGAACTCATTTATGGACTGAAAGGAAACATCTGAGAGAGAGAATGGCAGATCTTGTGGGGCGGTGTGAGTGTACATTTGTGCTGGTAAGCGGTTCAAATAGCTACCCCTGGCTCTTTAACTAGGTTTTAAACACCTTGAAAATTGAGATCATGGCCTATTTTATTTTCTGTTTTATTTCCCCTTCTTTGTTAGCACACTTCAGCTTGCGAGGAATAGGAACCCAAGTGCAGATAGATAATTTCTTGGCTTTTGTGCCAAACAAGGAGAGAGCAAAGGTGGAGCTGGCTTTGGGTATCACAGATCCTGGGACCCGCACAGCCCAGAGACACTTCACCTCCTTCCATCCTCTCGCTCCCGCAGGGATGCAGAAGCCGCGGACACTCACTCCACTCACTTGTCACTTCACCTCCCCTTTCTGCAGCCACCCTCCTCCGCCTGCTGGGGGTGCCGCCCTGAGACAGCACCCCTACCCCCCCCAAACCCATAGAATAAAGAGAAATCCGCTCGCCGTCTGCAGTGGGAACGGCTCAGTGCGGGGCTCTCATCAGGCCGCGCTCCCGCGCCCATCACAGACCATCCCTGGGGGCCGCGGCCGGGAGCACATGCTCTGTTACCAGGAGGCAGGTACGCAGCAGCAGGCAGTCAGAACAGCACCTCCGCCAGCTGCACACCTTCCAGGGTCCTCGAGGGGACCGCAGGTGCTCGGTAGTAGCTTCTGGAGCCAGGGAGCAGTGGGACACAGACTAAGTGACAGTGCAGAATAGCAAGTAGTGCCAGTGGGATTATTCGTAATTAAAAAATATATTTCTCCCTCCCTAACAGTCTTGGAATATAGTAGATGCTCAGTAAAAATTTGCATAATGAGGGAGTTAAACTCTTTTTAGTTTAACATAATATAAAGTTCTGTTGTTTTTGTTTCATTTTCTTTGGAAGCTTCTGAATTTAAGATCATTATAAAAGTTTGTATCCCCCCAGTTTTGTTTTGTTTTTTGTAAATGTTGAGAGGCTTCTGACAAGTTTCTGTTCCCAAACAGTTTTCTTCTTTTTATCCCTGGTGCTGGAAGGACTGCTGTTTCTCATTAGCCTCCTGGCTTTCCGGGTGTTTGGTTCTTCACTTCTCGTCTGTACAAAGATAGCCAGCCTTCACTTTATCACTTATTTTAATGAGCCTCCACACGGAGAAGTGGGCCCGTATACATTCTCCTAATTGCAGCCCAAGAAACGTCCTGCCATTTCATAGGCTGGTGCAACACAGGTGGGGAGGGCCCAGGGGTGGCTGAGCGGTGACCCTGGGCTGGGAAATTAGAGCTGGAGGTCTGTGGATGCCCACTCTCTCCCCTGTCTTCTGAAATACGGCTCCACGAAATCTCCACGTTAATGGCTGTCTCATTAGGAAAGACAGAACTGGATACCTGGGTGTAGGGGCAGGCCATGGGAGCCTGTGGCCGGGGCCTCCGTGCTGCCGGTCCTCTCCTTCTGTTTCACACCCCAGAGCGGCGCAGGCAGCACTGGGGCAGGGAACAGACACGCAGCGGTCCCCCTCACGCTGGGCGATGTTTTTGCCAGCATTCATCACCTGCCAGGCGCTGCATGAGGTCTTCCCAGTTTTCCAGCGCGTTCAGTCTTCCGTCCTCTGCGTGTCCTTTCCCCCTAAGTGACAGTTGAGGAAACGGGTTCAGACACGTTAACAGCAGCAAGTTGCCTCTCCTCACACAGTTGGTAGGAGCCAGATCCAGATTTGAGTGACGACAGTTTCATTCCAGAGCTCCTTCTCCCATGCTGTCCCCCCGAACGACATCGCTCAGCCCACAGACTCTCGCTGCTGGTGAAGGAGAAAGAGGGGGGCTTTTCCACGGCACCAGTTACTGTGCTTGCAAGGGCCCCCAGGTGAAGATGACACTCTGGAGCCCTGGAAGCACCAGAGGCTGGAAGAGTCTTTCGGGCCCTGGCGTGGTGGGCTCAGCCGCATGGGATGATGACACAGGCTGAGACAGGACCTTGGCTGGAGGTCTGGTGTCTTGGCTCCCAGGTTTCCTTCCCGTCTCTTCACTCTCAGCCCTTGTAGGACGGTGGGGTTCCCAGTGTGGCCCAGCTGGCCACGGGTATCCAAACCCCCTTTCATGGTGGGAGACATTGCACATCTTCTGTGCCTCCCTGTCCCCAGCGCCCCCCGCATTGGAACAGTTCCTACCTCATGATCAAGCTCCTGGGAGAAACTTGAAGAACCGCAGGTGATGAAAGGTGCTTGTTGAGTCCTTGGTCAGGGTTTGAGTTGCAGGGGGCATCCGCCCTCTGGAGACAGCGGGAGCTCAGAGGAACTGGGACTGGACTCGAAGGTCAGCCTGTTCAGTGCGGCTCATCTTCTTCTACGAACCTGAGCTTCTCCATCTGCAGAGGGAGCACGAGGCACCCACGGATCCCAGAGATGCGATGACGTGGGTGAAACCGAGTTTGTGCACGAAGGAGCAGCTCCCTGCAGGAGTCGGCAGTGGGCGTCAGCGGGGCAGGTCCTCATGCGCCATTTGTGCAGATCCCGCATCTACCCTGGGAGCCCGTGGGGAGGGCGAATCTCCTGGTATCTGTGCTTGTCCCTCGGCTCTCCAAGGTGGAGGAAATCCCAAGGGCAAGTGGGGGTGCAGGCGGCCCGTGCGTGGCTGACAGAGCCTTGGGTGGGCGTGTCTCCCCCTGGCAGACTTTCTTCATGCCCCCGGCCGTCTCTGCCCAGTGTGGCCATGGGCCGCCTGCTCCCCTGAGCCCACTGTGGACACTCCCAGTGCATGCTGCTCGACCAACGTTCCCTATCCGTCTTGTAGTAGAAGCTTAGTTCCCGAGGGGCCAGAGCTGGGCAGAGTCCTTAAAATAGTCTGAAGAGAAGCGTTTCTAAGCTTGGTGGCATTCCTGAGAGCCGGGTGTACAAACCACTGGTGGCACTTGCCACTCGTTTCCGTGGTAATGGACAGTCTGTTTTCCATTATAGTGGTCACAGTCATGTGGATATGTATTATTACATTTTATCATGATAAAGATATAAAATGTCCTATTATATATGTTAAAAAATAATAAAACAGGAGCTCATGCAAACCTTGTTATAACTACGGGGGCATGTGTGGTGCAGGTTAGCTCTGTGTCACCGATGAAGTCACTGGGGTGCAGAGAGGGAGGCGATCGGTCCTGGACCACCCAGACAGTCCCTGAGATGCCGCCAGGCTGGGGCCCCTCCCCCAGGGCCCTGCGCGTCAGCTCGCTTAACATGGACTCTGGGCTCTAAGTCAAATGCGGTCAGGAAAGTAAGCCAGAGCCCTACAAATTGCTCTCCCAGGCCAACTAAAAATGCTTTTTGGATTAAAATGTCTCATTTCCTTTTGATTGTGTTTGTTTGCTGGTGATGCCTAGTGAGAGGAGAAAGCCAGGTCCTCCAGTGCTGGTGCAGGTCCTCAGCAGTTCTGAGACGCGGGGGAGAGGTGGACCCATCGGGGCTGCTCTGTGCGGAGGGAGCAGGGGATGCAGGAGGTGACCAGAGCCTTTGCCGGCCCGTCTGTTTGCTGCAGAGGGGTCCTAGGGGCCTCTGTGAGGCCGGGGCGAGCATGCGGGCAGCTGTAGGTGGGCTCTGTCCACGCGCCCTGTCTGCGTCACGTAGATTATCAATCGGAGTGCCACGGAGGATTCCATTTTAATTTAAAAACGGGAGGGAGGCATTCTTTAGCCAAAGCTGGAAGGGTACTCCTATGGTGGAAAGAGCACAGACTTTGGAGACAGAGGGGTCTGACTTTAAATCCCAGATATTGAGGTAGGTTACCTGACCTTTGCGAACCTCGGTGTTAAAGCCCCTGTTTCTTAGGGCTTATTGTGAATATGAAATGGAACCACATATAGGAGAGCACTTAGCGTTGCTCTTGGTATGTAATACAGACACCAAGTAATTAGGAATTTTAATTAATCTTCCTCCTCCTCATCATAATATCACCCTTCCTGAGGTTATTTGTATTTTAGGAGGGCAAACACCAGAAGCCGGGACAGTAGATTCCATCAGGAGCTTTCAGGCCTCCAAGAAGAGGGCGAGCTTTTGTGGATGAGGAGAAGTGGGGTTCAGTTCCTCATTTGCATAAATGATGTCACCTCTTGGTAATCACATGGTCGTCCTCCGCTGTGGCCACCAAATTCAGAAACCTCCCAACACAGGGAAGCCGAGGAGTGAGCCCTGGGTGCGCACACCAGCGGTGAACTGGGATGTGTGTGTGAACACATGTATGTATGAACACGGGCCCGGAAGACGTTTCCATGGTGCCGGTCCCGTTCGCCGGCATGCTCCCCCCCACCCAGGACATGCTCCCCTCCCCTAGGATGCCTCCGCTCTCACTGGACGAGGGGAAATAAATGGACTCCTCCTACTTACACACCTAGAAGATCATTCAGAGTGGCTGCTTCTCTTTTTTTCAAACGAATTCCTGTAGGAGCCAGAGCCCTGAGCCAGCGGTGCTGAGAAATTGTTCTCACTGTGACGGCTTATCTGAAGGGACCCGGTCCCCACCCTCCGCACCCGTCTTCCCACCTTCCGTGAAAACACTCCGTTCTGGCCTAATTAGAAACACCCAATGACTCACGTTCATGAAGTGTGTTTCGGACTGTATATCGCCTCTTCATATTTTTAAATCATTGCACTTAAGTCTAATTCAATAAGATTCTGTGTTTCCCTGCATTTGATCTGCGAGCTTCTTTCTCCTACCTGTTGCCTGGACAACCGGTGCCTGCTCTGGCTTGTACTCCGGTGTCCAGGCAGGGGCCGTGTTAATTAACTCCCTGAAATTGCAGGCCAGGTAATCAATACCAAATGTATGGACTTGGCTGGAATGTTTTAATTAAATTTACAGTAATTTTATTTGCAGCTTCTTCTGCCATCTGCATGGTAGGCCATTGATTTTGACCGCAGATACAGGGGTCCGTTCCCGAACTGGGTCCTCACTGCTACCAGCTGAAATACTGTCAAGTGAGGAACAGCCAACGTGCGTTATTAGTTAAAATAACAATAAAAAAGAAACAAACGTTAAAGTATCAGGAGGGTTGAGCTTCGGCCAGCGACGTCTCCCCCCGGCTGGATGTGTTTTGTGTGGAAGGAATTCAGGAGCCAGGGATCAGGAGGGTCCTGGGGACGACGCCCAGTGACGATGGGTAGGAAGTACAGTCCCCATGTGGCAGCCTCCTCTGTGCTGCTGAAAGTGGAACACACACACAAGCACCCTTCACCGTCGATGTTCATGGCAAAGACGTGCCCTGACAGCTTCACACTGTGCCCTGCCTGGAAGAACACCCCCTTCCTTTTGTGAGCACAGAGGTGCAATGTTCGCCTTCCCAAGAGAGGTTAACCTGAGAGCAATGGCTGTCTGTCGCAAGGGCCTGTGAGCATCCCCGGTGGAACTGGAAGCTGTCCCAACAGCCTCAGCGGGGTGTGAGACTCTCCCGGAGAGGCCCTCCTGCTCCTGGAGGCCGGAGGCCATTAGAGGCACCACCCGAAAGTCTTTGTCTCCTATGAGGGAGAGAACCTGCACTGGATACTCTCCCCTTTTCTTGGTTTGCCCTGTGTTCCCGGTTCCACAGGGAGGGTTGTCTTGGGTCAGTCACAGGGATCTTCGCCTGGACAAATTCTCTTCGGCCTCTTTAGAATCCATTGCGTCTCTTACGTACTTCCTTCTGGCTGGGTCTGAGCCTGCTGCAGTTCCCTCTGATAAGGGCAAATGCTTGTCTTGTAGTAGTGCCCCAACCAAGGAAAACAAGCAAAATAAAACAGTCCCAGCTGGATGCTCTGATTTGATGGGGTCCTTAAACCCTCACACCAGCTGCAGAGCCACCTTTCACTTGCAGATAAAGCCTTTTGTTGTTCGAAATACCAGGTAGGAATTCACTAGCTCTCCGTGCATGAATGAAGGAAGGTAGGGGAAGATGAGGGAGAGAGACCCGATTCCACATGGTTCCTCTGACGTGGCAGAGAGGCAGCCAGCCCCTTACACTGCTAACGTGTTTCAGCAGCCATTTTCCAAGAACTTCGATAGATTTAGCTAGCGTCGCTGTTGGCCGTGGGAGCTTGGAGTGCCGCTGGGGAGTAAAAGTGAGATTTTTCTCATGGTGAACACCTGCCCGAACATTCCATCTCTCTGTCCACATCTTATGTCCCAAATAAGCAGAAATTTAATGAGAATATAGTCATTTCCCGTCAAAGGCAACAGTAGAATGTTATATTGGAAGAGCTTCATCTAGTAGAAAAAAAAAATGTGTCCCCTGGTGAAAATACAGTCGTCATGCTGGAATTTGAGGATATTTCCCTTGACAATAAAGTTAATCTTTTTTTCATTGCTTAAGATGATTTCCTGATGGGAGACTCTGTGTCTGTGGAGATATTTTTGCTAATTTACTTGAGCCCGGTTAGAGAATTGATTCCAGTTCAGTGTGGCTCTGGGACGGCTGACCCTTGACAACCGCTAACTCTCTGGTTACTTTGTCCTGATAAACAGCCTTTCTTCCCATTTGTCACGGCTTCCAGACTCAGAAAAACATGTTGGGCAGAAAGTGAAATCCAGGAAGGAGAAGTTTGGGTGGAGAGATGGGAGGCCCCACTGCCCGACCTTCTCTGCAGAGGTGAAGCGGAGCCCCAGGTGGGGAAGGGGCCAGGACCTCGGGGCGTCAGAATTCCCCACCCCCGCCTCAGGGGGCCGGGCTCCGGGCTGTGGGGGATTTCTGGAATCCTAGGGAGTTCAGACTTGCCTTAAAAGAACATTAACAAAGCTGGAAACAAACAAACAAAAATCGTGCAACTTTTTGGTCATTGGTCTTATCACTGCCTTTCCACACACATCTATGATTTCACATCATGTCTCCCCCTTTCCCAACGGCCAGACCAGCAGCATTGTGCACCTTTGCCGAGCTCACTCGCTGCTCTGTCCTGGGGACCCAGGGCAAGTCTGACAGTCTGCACACTCTAACCGCGATTCTCAAATCCAGTACCGATCTGGGAGGGTTTGGCGTGGGCTCAGTGTCACTTAGCTGCACAAATCAGGGCAGAAAAGAGGCAAACAGGCCTCTTAAATAACACAGCAAACAGGTATGCAAGGCGCTGAGTCCTCACACGTGGACAGCTGAGCCTTGAATAAACACAGGTTTACACCATACAGCCCACTGGTCCTGGGAGTTTCGTTCCCCAATAAATATGCAGTTGGCCCTCTGCACCCTCAGGTTTTGCATGGGTGGATTCCACCGACTACGAATCAGAAACAGCATTTTCTTCCCATGGCTGAGAGTCCCCAGAGGCAGAGGGCCCACCATAGGCACTGTCCTACATCATTTGACATGAGGGACTTGAGCGTCCATGGACTTTGGTGTCCATGGGTGTCCTGGAACCAGCTTCCCATGGGTGCTGAGGGACAACTGAGTTTGGGGGAGTCAGAAGTTGTATACAATACATAGATGGTCTGCTGTGCAGGGTGTCAGTGCCCCCTACTCTGCTTGTTGTTCAAGGGTCACCTCTAAACTCACTCAATGGTCATAGCAGCCACCCGAAGAAAGCTCTGTTATTATCATTTTTTCATAAGAGGCAAAAAGCATATGAGAAACTTGCCTCACATCACACGGCTGGTAAAGGGAAGAGCCCAGATTCACATCCAGGCAGCCTAGCTTCAGAACCCGGGCCTACTGTGTGTCCGGGGTTCCCACCTGGCTGTTAAAAATACCTGGTGGTTTTCTTCCCCGTGGGGCTTCCCTTCCTCCTGCTACTTGTGTGATTCATCCATTCACTACTTACTCTTCAAGTCCTCACACACTCAGGCATTCAGAAAATGTCTCGTTGGCGTCCAGCGTGTCCAGCAGTGTCAGCTGCTGGGACTGCAGTGGCCACCGGGATGACCACGGGCCTGCCTGGGAGCAACCAGGCTCGCAGCGGGGCCAGGCGAGCCAGTGCTCCCAGGGTTAACTTGCTGCTTACAATTCCTAGTTCTGTGTAATGCCGCTGCATTTGCTGTTTGCTGCCCGGAGCAGTGTTGTGTGCAGGGTGTGTGCAGACGCGTGGGTGAGGTCCGTGCCTGTGTGAAAGACGGGCAGGGACTGGGCAGGGCGCAGAAGGGGGGCACACTGTCCCGGGAGTCTGGGGGATCCAAACGAGGCCAGCCCGGTGTCTGGTTTCCGGGCCACGGCATACGTTCCCTCCACCCAGGAAGACTCGGAGCAAACATGCCTAGAGGGGAACTGTTGACAATTCTGGGTGAATTTAAAAGTTTTATTTTTAAAGAAGAAAGGAAAAGAGGAACTGGGAGCATGAAGTGTTCCATACTTGTTGCTTCTTGAAAGTGGGGTGGAGGTTCCAGCACGAGGGTCACATGTCACAGGGAGTAAGACTCCCTGCACTGGGGACAAAAGGCAGGCCCCAGACGGCCGCCCCTGCTCTTTGGCCTACACGCGAGCGTACCGACGACGGCAAGGCAGCAGGTCCGTCTGTGCCTGGGGTTTGTGGGCGGCACCTGGCCAGCTCGGGGGCAGCCTCTGAGCCCAGATGAAGTCACGGTGAGTCCATTATGTCAGGGCTCCATTTCCCCGCCTTGTCGGAGAGTGAGTGTCTTAGTCCTTGTCATGAGTGGTGTCTGCGAAAGCCGAGGCCTTGGCTTCAGTGCCTCCGCTGGGTGTCACTCAAGGTCGGCAGTGGGAGATGGGGAGAGTGTTCCCCTGCCCACCCAGACTGCTGCCCCACCTGGAAGATGAAACGGGGTGGCCCAGAGTCACCCCTTCTCAGGGAGGGAGGGAGCTCCTAAAGGTCACCTGACCACTGACTTCCAAATCTGACTGCTTTTCCCAAGCACTTGAGAACATTTGTTAAACATAGATTTAGAAAATCTGGGCCGTGCAGGGGTGTGCAACCTTCTGGCGACTCTGAGCCACACTGGAAGAAGAGTCGTCTTGGGCCACATGTTAAATACACAAACACTAATGAAAACTGACGAGCAAAAAGAAAAAAAGGCTTTAAGTAAATGTACGAGTGTTGTCGGGGGCATTCATAGCCATCTTGGGCTGCACCTGCGAGCTGATGACTCGAAATCTGGACCCAGAGCAGTGCCTGTGTCCTTGGGGAGGAGGGGTCACAGTGCAGGCTCTGTTTGGGCAGGTCCAGGGTGCGGCCCAGGGCTCTGCATTTCTGACAAGTGCCGCAGTGATGCTACCAGTCCAGGGGTCGTCCTCCCAGTTGCGAGGAACTGGAGCGGCCTTACAAGCAGTAAGACTCTTTCTCAGTCCTTATTTGGATTCTTCTATAGATAAAGACCTCTTAGCCATATGAGACAGTTCCTACTATTTGAGAGATGTTTCAATTATTAGCAAGACCTTTCTTTTATTGAGTCAAAGTCTTTATATCGGGAACTTCTGGAAGGCAGTCCAGTTGAATGGGGATGTGTGAAGTCCGGGGAGAGGTGACCCGGTCTGGACCTCGGCTCAGACTTCTGCCAGCATTGTGACTTTGGGTAAATACATGGCCTTCCAGTGTGTGTCAATCATGGTAATTCCTACCTCATAGAATTACTGTAAACTCATGATAGCATTAATCCAGGTTCTAATCCAATAAGGGCGGAACAATGCTCGGCACGGAGTAAGCACTTACCAGCATTTCGTAATTGGTGCCGTTACAACTCAGGCGGGATCACTTGGACCTCAGTTCTCTCTCGTTCCCCAGCCTGAGCCACCCACCAGGCAGCAACGCCCACAGCGCTGCTGAGACAGAGGTCCTGATTTGCTCTTTCCAGCATCCAGCCGACCTCCCCAGCCTTCACACCTCTTACAGGTGGGGGTCACAATGTGATCTGCTTAATATGACTTGGTACAAACAGAAATGAATAAAACATTTGGGATGTGGAAGAAGGTTTTCTTCTAGGAACACAGTAATTTGATTGTAAACCACTGTGATTTCATATCAGCCTTGGGAATTTCAATCCCCAATCCCATGGTTTTTCTTTTCTTCTTAAAAATTACTAAATATTTTGGACATATGGAAATATACAAATATAATAACAAATACCCATATACCTACCTCCCACCTTAAGAAATAGAATATGAGTGGTATTTATAAGCTCCCTGTCTGTTCCTCCCTAACTGTGTCCTCTTATTCAGAGGTGACCACTGTTCAGAATTCAGTATTTACCATTTTTATATAATTTTCACTATAAACATACATACCCTAAACAATGTAAGGTATCATTTTGCATGTTTACAGTTTTATATTATGTATATAGTTCTACAGTTGTCTTTCTTCTCCCCTCTATGTGAGAGTTGTGAAACGCATTCAGGTGGCTATCTGTGGCTCTATTACTCATTTCACGTCTGTCTAGTCTTGCACCGTATTTCTCATTCTTCTGCTTGACAGACTCTTGTCTCCCAGGGGTAAGAAATGGCTGTGTCCTCATTGCACATTCTTACCCAGTCTGTTGTTTATAGCTTGGATTTAGTACTTTGGGTCTTGATTCTGGAATTCAAAGACCTTCGGTTTTCTGGCTCATGTAGTTGAAAAGTGATAGCTTTCAATATTTTGTTCTTTTTTTTTTGTCTGTCACTTTCCTCCCTCCCACTCCCCTCCCTCCCTTCTTTCTTTCCTTTCTTCCTTCCTTCTTCCCCTATACATTTGAAACACACAAGGTCTGTGCCGAAGGTATCCAGCCATGTACTGTGAAAAACAGAGACATTTACTGAAGAAGATACAACATACACTGTACACAGGACAATGACACCTCAGTCCCCTTCAAAGGAGGCACCTTGGGACCTCACATGGTTCTCCCAGTCGCCATCAGCTGCCCCGTTGTACTTTCCTGAATCTTATGGACAGCCTGAAGTCTCTTCCCTTTCAAAGGTGATTTTAGTTTTGGGAAAAGCCAGAAGTTGCAGAATGCCAAATCTGGACGATAGGGGTCTGAGTCACCTGGGTGATTTGATGTTTCACCAAAAAGCTCTGCAGGAGACGTGATGCATGAGTGGGTGCATTGTCGTGATGAAGCTGCCAGTCACTGGTTGCCCACAGCTGCAGCCTTCTGAATCATTTGAATGGTTTCTGTGGAAGAATGTTCAAGCTTAACAAAATTTGACGTAGATGCATTGTTCTACTCACTCAGTCATTTTGAATGCAATGGCCACACAGCACACATGCTCACTCAGTGGCATCTACCGCCCCCACTGACGAGTACAGTGAAGCCATCATTGTTCACACATGCGCATTCCAGCCCACTCTCCTTGGCTGCTGGATTACAGTGATGCCGCACAAACCGTTCTCACTGTATTGACAATGGCTGGACTTTTTCCAGACACACCTTGTATAGTCAAAAATTCAGCTTGATTTTTTTTGCCCCCGGCTGTGTGAGTCTCCTCGTCCACCCACTAATCAGCTATATCTGCTAACGAAACGAATCAGAAGAGTGATGGATAGGAGAATACGGGACGAAAGGATGGGATGAGAAAAGAAACCTCAGTCAGTTAAAGAATCTAGTATCTGCCATATTGATCAGGACGTTTAAACAGATCGGCACCGAAGGCTGCATGATACCATTGGCAGACCGCTGTCCCACCTCTCCTACTTCATAGCACACACCCCTGTCATCTCGGGATCACGTGGATTCTGTCCCCACCGGCCCGAGGTGCGCACCGAAGAGTCCACACCACCACCACGCTCCCAGGCAGCACAGGTGCTGCTGGCCCTGGGCCAGGCTGGGAGCGGCAGGAATGTATGGACCGAGCACACATCCGGCTCAGACCTGAGTTTGAATTTTGGCTTTGCTGTTTTCATTGTCTCGGGGGACCTTGGGAAAATCATTTTCCAGTGCAGTGGCTCCCCTTCTTGGCTGCGCGTGATAGTCATCTGGATCCATTTAAAAATTCAACACCCAGGTTGCACGCCAGATTAATTAAATCAGAAGATCCAGAGATGGGACCCAAGCAGCAGTCGCTTTAAAAACTGTCCAGGTGACACCAATGCACAGTGAAGGCTGGAAACCATTGCTCCAGGGTGGCGATCCTCAGAGCCAGCATCCACCAGAGCCACCTCAAGGAGTCATCAAAATGGCTCGTCAGTCCCGGGCCCAGAGTTTCCGATTCCGGAGGTGTGCGGTGGGGCCTGAGAATTTCCGTCTCTTACATATTCCCAGCTGATGCCGATGTTGCTGGTCCTGCTCTATGGGCTGAAGTTCTCATCCGTAAATGGGCATTACCCCTTTTCTGACCCACTGGAGGGGCGGTGAAGGAAAACCCTGAGTGTGACGTTTGGCAGTCAGGAAATGGTGGCTGCTCTCTATTATTTTCAACAGTAGCAGTATGTCTACGATTAGATCAGATATTTAGTTAGTCACTAGATGTTTTACCCACGATATGGGTTAGGTTGTTCTCACTGGCATCTTCGTGTCATAACTTCTGACTCAAAGGATAACTTTGATCGAGGGAGGGACTTGACGCAGCCTTTGGTCACAGCGATGTCTTTTGAAGGACTAGCCTTGTTTCAGTTGCCCCAACCATGCGTACACAGACCCAGAGGTTAACAAGGAAATATACAACCTACCTGAGTGTGTCTGGTGCATCCACCACCGTCCTTACCTGCTTCTGTTTTCCAAGAACCGGGTTCTACCTTCCTGGTGGCAGAGCCAGAGCCCCCAGGACTTGAGTTTGCGCAGGACCTGGTGGTCTCCATGTGGGCTGGCAGGTAGGAGTGGGAAGGGTGGATGCCCCCCCTGGAGGCTGGATGCCCTGGGGTGATCCCGTCCTCTTCACTGCCCCCCGGGTATCTGCCGGCGCTCCGTTGTGATTTTGCCCCCTTGAACACTGTTCATGCACACAGCTCTCTCCCACGGAGAACGGTTCCCAGGTGGTATTTTCCGACCCAAAGGCTGCTTCTTTGTGATCGTCTTTGTTAAGGGGAGAACCCCGCCCTTCGGGTTCTGCAGAGAAGCACATCATTCTCACTAGATTCACTGTGTCAAAAACAACTCCCAGCCGGGATCGGGAGCTTTGTGGGTGAACTGTGCCTATTGATCTTGCTCCCAGCATCATGAATGATACAGATAATATGGCTTCTGGGTGCCTTCTCTGACGACCCCCCAGACTCTGGACTTGAGCTTGACGCGGGCTGCATTACAAACACGCCAAGCCCATGTGGACAGCCCTGAGGGCGCTTGGAGATAAACATTTGTGTTTGCCAAAAAATGTCTTTGGTGGATGGGAAGTGCCTGCACGTTTCTGGGCGTGTTATAAGGCTTTCCTTGACCCCAAAGCAGGGGGTTCCGAAGTGTCTCACTTCTCAATTCCCGGTGCTGTTCGAACATTAAGCTTCAAAAGCAAAATTGGGATGAAAAGGTTAATTCTTGTTTAAAATTGACATGTGTCCCCTCCGAAGGATAAAAGCATTTCAATGGACAGGGCGTTTACTGTAGAGAGGAGTTTTTGGCTTTGATGTGACTATTGCTATCTCTGTAGGATTCCTAGCAGATCTCAGCTCGGGGATCAGATTTGTTGTGTAAGAGAAGATGGTAATTATCACTAAGCCATTGCTGGGTTAATTAGGTTTGTCAATAATTCAGAAGGCAATTGGAGTGAAGTTGAGACAGGCTTAGAGCCCAGGCTTGTCACTGTTTTGTGAAACAGCCTGAGGTAAATATTTCTGAGGTCGATAATTCTGATTGGGGTAATATCCCACCTCTGGAGCTGCGGCAGTCGGACCTGGTAAAAGGTACGTGTTTATTAGGACCCACTGACCATAGGACATTAAATTCCTCACTGTTCTAGAGTGGAACCTAAACTGGGAGGAGGAAGAATCCATTAAGGAGAGATTAATGTTGCACGTCCATTTGAAAACTCAGTCTGTGTCCGCATGATGGTAACCAATGTTGTGGCCACATTTTATAAATGGCCTTTTAATGGGATGACAGAGTGCTGGATGGAATGTACACGTCAATATTGATTTTTAAATGTGTACAAGGAGGATGCTTTTGTAACAACAATAGTACTAAGAACAATGACCATGATAATAATAACAACAGTGATGCTAGCACACTGAGTAACCCACATGTGCCAGGCCCTCCTATGTGTGACCTTCGGTTCTCACAGGGACTCATAGGGGGAGGGACTATGACCCACATTCCACCTATCAGGAGGCTGAGGCACAGAGGAGTGAAAAGGTCGGCTCAAGGTCACATGGCTGATAAATGGCACAGCAGGGAATTCAGCTCAAGGGTGTGGGGCTTCAGACCCGCCTCTCACAGAGGAGGCAGATGGCTCCAGGGGAAACCGGCCACAGCTGTGTTCAATGTCACAGGTGATGTGCGGCTTGTACCAGGTACTGTGTCGAACCCTCGGCTCTAACTCCGGTCACCCGGGAGGGCTCCTCAGCAGGGTTTTGGGAAGATGTGCAGGGGGAGAGCTCAAAGGCAAGGTTTGAATTTGGTGAACATCTCTGCCAGTTGTGTGCTGGATGAAATCCCTTACGTATATGAAATTCTTGAACTGTCACAAAAATTTTGGTAGGGGAGTTTTCTTATCCCTATTTTGCACATGTGAGAATTGAGGTTTAGAAAGAAAAAATCTTGCTCAGAGTCACTTGGCTAGTAAGCAGACCGAACAAGGATTGAGACTCTCATTTGTCCTAAAAGTTTGTAAAACATGAAAGGTGGAGTAAACCTTCCTGGAGTTCTCAGCACAATGCCCCTGTTTGAACACTGTAACTGGATTATGCAAATATAGGAGCATGCCGATTTGCTTACATTCCTTTTGAGTTCATCATTTAGTCTTCTGTCTGTCTGTCTGTCTATCCACCTGGCATCGTTTGCTAGTAATGCCATAACTAACTGACACCGACCGGGTGGTTTAAAGGATGGAAAATGGCTTTATGACAGTTCTGGAGGATCAAAGCATCAGCAGGTGTGGTGTCTCCTGAGGCCTTTCTCCTTGGCTAGCCAACGTCTGCCAGTGGTCTGTCCTGTGTGTGGGCATCCGTGGCGCCTCTGTGTGTCCAGACTAGATCAGGGCTCTCCACAGCGACCTCATGTAACATGGCCTCGCCTCTCGGGAGCCTCTCTCTCTCTCTCTCTCCGTCATCTATCATTTTACCATACAAACTTACAGAGAAGATGTTATTTATACTTCAACAAAGATCCATCAGATCAAGTTCACTTCCGCTATCTCATTCTCCTTCCTTCCCTTCCAGAGATAAACATTATCATAAAGTTTTGCATGCACGGTCCATTTTTGTGCATTCCATTTATTGCCTTCATACTACATTCATAAACACAGAAATTTTGTACCACACAGGATGTATTACTCTGCAACTTGATTTTATTTAAGATAAACAGATATGATTTTGGACCATCCTTGACTTCCTAGCATCATTTGCCAGGTCCCTGTGGGATTAATTATCATTTACAAAAATAAACTTCCAAATTCATTAACATTTTATTGGGGGTTTTATGTAAGATCGGTCTGTTATTTACTTTTTCAGACTCACCTTGCCTGCTAGTGCACTCTGCTTTTTTTACTAGCTTATGAAGATGAAATAGTGAGTTCTCCCTTCTGGAAGGGCAACATGCTTAGTTCCCCAAACCTACTTCTCAGCAAAAGAAACATAAAATTTGGAAATTTTTTGAACACTCCAAGTCTCTGAAACGTTTGCCAAGGGAATGTAGCCAATGCAGACATACTTATTCCTGGACATCTACTGAAACTCGGCAGCGGCTCTTGGCATCTGTAGCGTCTGGCCCATGACCCGCTTCCTCTCCCATCTGCACAGGTCGCTGTGACGGAGCCCGGCAGAGTGGAGGGCGGCACAGGCGTTGCAATAGTGGGAGCTGGAACCATCCACTCCCCACTTTAAATAACGGCTATATCGACAAGGATGCACCAGACTTGACGGCACCAGAGCCCAGCCGGTTCTCAGAGACGCCCATGGTCTCTGCTCCCAGCAGCAGAATGCGCATTCCTCTGAAGCACTCATGGGCAGGTCTCCAGGTTAGACCACACACGGTAACATAAAGAAACTCCCAACAGATTCCTAAGTTTGAAAATTATACAACGCATATGGAATTAAATTATAAATCAACAATAGAAATACATTTGGGAACTTCACAAATATGCAGAAATTAAACAACATGCTCCTAAATAACCAATGGGTTAAATAAGGAATCACAAGAAAAATTAGAGTATACTTTAAGGTTCACGAAATTGAAGACACAGTGTGCGGAAGCTTGCAGGGTGCAGCTAAAGGAGTACTTAGAATTCACACCTATGCGTGTTCTTTGACTAGAACATGTATGTGTGTCCCACAGACAGCGGCGTGGGGATTGAATGGGAGCAGGGGATAGGTTGGGTAGCAGAGAGCAAAGGGGGAAACACTGGGACCACTGTAATAGAATAACAATTAAAGAAAATTTGTAGCTATAAAGTGTGGAAATTAAAAAAGTATAAAGACCTCATACCAAACACCTAACTATCTACCACGAGACACTGAAAAAGGGCAAACTAAACTTAAAACAAGCAGAAAGAAGGGAATAATAACAGTTACAGCAGAAGTTAATAGAGTATTAATTCCATTCTTAGAGAATAGAAAAACAGTAAAGTCAATGCAATTAAACATGGTTTTTAAAAAAGGTCAACAAAAATTATACACCTGTAGCCGGACTAACTACAAACGGGAAGAGAGGACTGGAATTATTCAAATCAGGAATGAAAGGGGAAATTACTAACGACCTTACAAAATTAAAAAAAAATCATGGAATATAATAAACAATGGTATGCCAATAAATTAGACACATTAGATGAAGTAGACAATTTCCACAAAACCCAAACTAAAAATTCATATGAAGAGGAAGGAAAGCCAGAATAACCAAAACAGTCTTGAAAATGAACAATATCGCAGGACCACATCAGCGGGGGTAAGAACAGTCTTTAACACAGTGCCAGGACCACTGGATATCCACGTGCAAAAAATAAGTTTGGACCCTTACTTCACAGCACATTAAACAAATTGACTCAAATGGATCTGAGATCTAAACGTAAGAACTAAAACTTTAAAACACTTAGAAGGGAACATAGGGGTAAACCTTTGTGACCTTAAATTAGACATGTTTTTTTTTTTTAAGATATGCACCAGTAGCACAAGCAGCAAATGCAAATTAGAGAATTGGCCATCTTCACAATTTTGCTTCAGAGGTCACTGCCAGAAAGTCAATAGACAACCCACAACGTGGGAGAAAATACTCGCACGTCTCGTGTCTGATAAGGGACTTGTATTTAGAATATATACACACTCCTACAACTCAATAATAAAAAGACACACAACCCCATTGAAAATGGGCAGAGGGTTTGAATAGATATCTTTCTGTGCCGATAAGCGCACTGAAGTCAAATGATGTGATCTCAAGAAAATGTTTTCATTGCTCAGTGACGATTTTTAAAACGTTTACAGGAGATTCTCAGTTCGATGGCTGAACGCAAGCTCTGTCTTGGTTTCTGAATATCTCCCAAAGTGAGTCACCCTGAGGTGAATCTGATTAAGTAGGCATTGTGTTATATATACACATTGTAGATCTGCCTAAAATGTGAGTGTTTTGATAAATAACCCCCTTAAACAAAAAAAAAATGATGATGAAGAAGAAATAGCTTTTAAAGTTTGTGAAAACTGAGAAAGAAACAGAAAAGTCGTCTGGCTTTCACTTAATATTCACTTAATTTTAAAAAACGAATGCCTTCCTTCAATTAGAGAACTTTCTGAGCTGCCTAGTTAATGGATTTCCACACAGAATAAAGGAGCACGTACTTCCTTTGTTCTCACTCAAACCTCTGCCCCGTTACATTTTAGCTGGTTCCATTTTCCCTAAATGGCTGGAGGTGGCCGTATATGGACAGTCGGCAATTCTGAGCATCTCTGCCTTTGCAGTACACACCTAGTGAGTTTGTGTCTTCCTTCTTTAATTACTTCAGCAACAGATACTGTATGGTCCCATGTGAAAAGACATGTTTAATTAATACCGCCTCTTAGAGCTCTGCGAGGGAGCATTTCCCCAGTTTGTCGTGTGAATTTCTCGGCTCCATCGCGGGTGTCACTCATGCAATACACGCCTGGGGAGGAGCGCTAAGCAAGGCCACTCAGCGGTCTGGTAGCAAACAGGAAGCGAGGCCACAGCTTTATTTTCGAGGTAAGGCCTGGGGCGGGGGGTCGTCCCAAATGTCAGCAGGGTTGTGACGGGTCACCCTCCCAGCCAGCAGCGTGAAGGGGAAGGGGGCAGTGAGACCAGAGTCTTCTGGAGCACCGAGGAAGGGGAAGAAAGAACGCAGGAGGGAGGCCGGGAGCCTCTCGAGATTTTGTGATCTTTTGTTTTAGGGTTTGTAAATACTTTTTAAGGTTTTGTTTCTCACTGTGGAGAACTTGACAGCTGGAAAACAGTTCAAAATGGAGAAAACTCTAACGCCCTGAGAGACTGATTGCTGTCGTGTGGCACACGTTTCCCTCCAGTCTTCTTATGCTTCTGAACATGGTCTATTGTCCCACAGACAACGAGTGTCTGCGGCTTCGCTTCACAGTGCTCACAACTGTCACCCGAACGCCTACGAAATATATTTAGACGTGGCTTAAGTTAATTATTCACTTGTTTCTCCGTGTTCATTTTTCAAGAAAAAGGCAATGGCGTTTCTGTGGGTGCTCACCTACGAGCTCCAGCTGACCTGCCCTCTCTGCAGATTGCTCCGTGTCCAAGGGGGGATTCTGAAGTATCACAGCTCTTCTCTCATGCTGAGTCTGCACCCACCCGAGTGTCCAACACCGCCATTGACACTTTGTTGACGGGGAGAGCATGAGAAAGGGACTTGTATTTAGAATATATACGAACTCCTGCACAAGAAAGACGTGTGGGACCCATAAGGGGAAAGCTAGGGTTAACAGTGGACTGAGGTCTATGCATTTTAATTACCCACAAACCCAAATTAGATTCTCAGATAAAAACAGCATCGGCATTAACAGGGGCCAGGAGGTTGCAGGTGCCAGGGCCCTGCCAACTCCACCAGCCGTCAATGCCGTAATTGATTAAAGTGTGCCTGGCTAATGTTTTTCCGAGTGCACCACACTTTCCCCCCTCGTCAGGTGCGACATTTCCCCGCCACTGTAGAACGTGCTGAAATAATTGGATTACTGACGATCGTAGAGAAAAATCACATCTTCCATAGATCTGTCAAAATATTTTAAAGGGAAAATTCAAGATCCTTCTTTCATAGCCTGCAATTTTTCTGTCTTATCCTTCGCTCAGTCTCTAAGCCCTCGCTGCCTCTCTCACAGGCAGGGAGGAGCCTGAGTTATCCGAGGTGTCAGTCGAGCGATGCTCAGACGCCGCAGTAGCTGATATGTTTTCCTGGAGGCCTGTCAAGGTCGAATAACAAAATGGGTCTTTACATGGAGTATCAGAACGGGGAAGCTTTTCCAAAAATATGTGGATTTTACAGCTTTGTAGCGGGAGCTATGGTATGGATAATGGGAGAAATCCTAAGTTGGAGACGGAGGGTTTTAGGGTTCTATTTCCTGGCTGTGTCGGTCAGCTGATTCCACCAAGCTTTACTCTCTTCATCTGTGAGGAAAAAAAATGTTCTCTATTGCCTAAAAAGAGGACAAAAGATCTCATACATTAAATTGAAGGAATGAACTCACGGACTGTGCCAGTGGCCTGGACATGAAGAGGAATGGGAAGTCAGAAACTCTGGGAAGCTGGTGGAGGGCGCATCCTAACAGGCGGGGGGTCAGTGACTGGTGGGAGTGAATGAATAGCAATTCACTGATTTCTTGTCACTTACCCGCCCCGCCCAACTCAGAGTGGGAGGGGCATAAGAGTTTCCAGTCTGGTTCTCACCTGCGGCTTCAGTGCGCAGAATCATCAATAAATGTCTGTCGACTGAAGGCACTGTTGAGGGGCTGAAAAACCTATAGGTGTGCTGGAAGGAAAAGTTGGTAGTGTGAGACGCAGGTCCGTCCAGTTACTACCCATAAGGAGGAAAGACATTCTTGGCGACTGCCTTTGCCATTTAATCGCCCTCATGCCCAAGGACCACATGGAGG
>PVIA01015869.1:0-21045 GCA_004024845.1 Tonatia bakeri | reverse complement strand
GGCTGCAGCAACCTGCATCATCTAAGGAAACACTTCTCTTATTTAAGCCACTGCTTAGGTGCTGAATGCAGTTCTGATTACTCTACCAGGCATTTTCACTTAACGGAAAACAGGGAGAAAATTCATGTGTGTGCGTATGTGTGTGATTAAGTATTTGAGCCTAAGATGAAGGATGCATATCTCACCATTAACACCGACAGTTAATAGCAAGGGATGAGATTGGAGGCAATAGAAAGATCGTGAAGCTCTCGTTTTTATTCGATGCTGTTCAGACTGTTACATCAAACCTTTGTTAATTTTGTGATAAAATATAATAATGTCCAAAAACCTTATAAAAAGAGAGGGACAAAGAAAAGAGGGTATAACAGCATTCTGGAATTACCTGTTATCACTGGGTCAGCTCAGGCTGAAGGCAAGCTAGGCCCCAGTGACTGGGTAGTACTGGGCTGAGGTACTGGGCTGAGTGTTGGGGGAGCTAAGCAGGGATGGAGGACTTGGCAGAGGTCTGTCGTTAAAGCCAACAGTACCAGCTTCAGAGTGGTTCAGTGGGTGTCAGTGTGGAGGGTCAGGCTCCAGCCGAACAGGTTGACACTGCAGGCACCCAGGAGACTATCAGAGCCCCACCGGGGGGCAGGAGGCCCAAAGGGGCAAGTGTAGCCTGGCAGAGGAGAGAAGTAGCCAGGGGAAGCTGGGGTCTGGGGTAAGGGATGCAATTCGGGGGCCCTGACCTGTGGCATAGCACAGCTGTGGCAGGTAAGGCTGGCCCCAAGATCCCAGAGATGGGTTCTTGCTTTCCGGAGCAGGGCTCAGTGACCTTCCCCACTCTGGGGGCCTGGGCTTGCAGCTGGAGCCCACTGTTCACACAGCCGAGCAGGTCCAGGGCACACAAGCCAGGTGTCTAACCCAAGTCACAAAAAAGTGTGCAGCTGATGTGCTCATGATTTGTCTTCTCAGTCAGTGACTCTTTGCTTCCTGGGGACTTCGTGGCACCCACTCTGCACAGACAAGGTGGACGGGAAGGAGGTGACAGTGCTGTGGTCCTGGATCTGGACCACCTTCCCACCACAGCCTGCCTGCTCCAGGTTCCTCTCTCGCAGCGGCCAGGGGCTTCCTGTCCTCTCTGGCTGGCTGGGCAGCTTCCTTGTTTCTCTCTCAGCATCTTGCAGCAAGTGTCTGGATTGCTTCTGCTTTTGGAAACTCAGGCCGGGACCAAGCAGGGAGCCTCTGGGGTTGTTCAAAGGGGCATCATGGAAGGAACTCAGCCTGGCAGGGCCTGGCTAGGGTGGGTGAGGGGCGGCCGGTGCAGGGAGGCTGCCCTTTTCCTGTACCTGCCCAACTGCTCTGCTTCTTGCTCCGCCTTCCCCCACTCGAAGGCCTTCTGTTTGCTGATAACACAGTCTGGCTCTCAAGGTAGGGTTGCCAGAAAAATACAGGAAGCCTAGTTCAATTTGAATTTCAGATGAACAACAAATAACTTCTTTAGTATGTTATGTCCCACTTATTGCATGGAACATATTGGTACTAAAGAATTATTTGTTGTTGATCTGAAATTCACATTTAACTGAGCATCCTGTATTTTTATTTGCTAAATCTGGCAACCTGATCCTAAGATGGCTCAGCTTTCAAAGTTCTAATCAGATTTCCCAGAAAGGAAAGAGGGGGAGGAGGAGACAGCACACATACACACACACACACAAGAAAAAAACTCCCCCTGAAGAGAGCGTGAGGGTGACTCAACAGCTGCCTCTGGGGTCTGAGGGCTGAGGGACCCTCTGTGTGCCCAGAGACGAAGGCCAGGCTAAGAGGCGGCACCAGTGCCAATCCTGGCTCAGCCACCAAGTTCCTGTGGGTCACTCTGGGCAGTGGCTGGGTTTCCCTGCCTCCTAGGCTGCCACCTGTGGCCTCCAGCACTCACTCATTCATCACACTTGTCCTGAAAACCCTCTCCACATGCCAGACTCAGGCCTGGGAGAGGAGTGGGACCCAGGGCCCTTGAACAGCTGGCCGGCACTCAGCATGTGGTAGGTGCAGACGAGATCCAGGGAGATAGAATTTCTGCTGCTCTCCTTCAGCCAGAGAGTTACTTGGCCCCACTAGGCCTTGCACCTGCCCTGTGCCTGGTGCCAGTGGCCACTCGGGAATCCGCAGGGGATGCCTATGGGTAGCATCTGCTGCAATGGCACTTCTCACGTTACCCAGTGGTGGCACTGCCACCGTCTACAAAAAGCCATCCATCCGTGCAGCCATTCTCTCTCCCGCAGCCCCTAGGATGGTGGCAGTGAGCTTGGTGAGCAGGAAGGTGCTATGGAGGGAATTGCTTTCCCTGGACCAACTGGATTGGGTTGGGCTGAAGCAAGCTTGCAGTGTCTCCTAGACACCGGCCTATGAGTGTCCAGGGGTTTCAGATTACCTGGTGGAGCGGGGATGAAATTGAGATGGGAGTCTTTGAATGGCAGGCAGAGGTCAATACTATGTGCTTTAAAAATGGAAGGAGGGAATTTGATTTTGATGACCAAGAGGATAATCTAGAGGCTGCCATTCTCCACACAGCAGCCAGAGTGCTTTTTTTAAAGAATCTTTTCACAGTGGAACCTTGGTTCATGAACTTAATTCCTTCTGGAAAACTGTTCAAGAGGCCATTTGTTCAAAAACTGGATCACGCCACAGACACATGTGACTGATCATACTGGTGTCACCATGGAAGAGTCCTTGGGTCTAGAACCACGGTTTTGTTTGACAACCGGGCATTTTTTCCTGTGAACCGCTTAGTCAAGAACCGAATTGTTCAAGATGGGAGACGTTCAAGAACCGAGGATTGACCTACTGAGTAGAATTATAGTATTAACATTCACTATTTCGGGCACAACGCAGCGGCACTGAGGACACTCACGATGTTGTGTGACCATCAGCACCATTTCTAGAACTGTGTCATCATCCAAACAAACTCTGTACCCATTACACAACAACCACCATTCCTCCCCTTCCCTCTGGGGGGTTCGGAGCTGTCACCCGAAGATGTGCCTCTGCCGAACACAGACTGTGTTGAGCTAAAGGCAAGTTTAGCTAGAGGCAAGGAGTTGGAGTTCCAGCTGAGGAAAGTCCAGGCCCAGAAAGGCCAATAAATCCTCCTCCCTCCTATCTTAGAATATGTAATAACAGTGTGCATTGTTCTATAAACAAACAAACAAACAAATATTTGCAACTTTAGGTGCAGGCTCAAGAGAAATTTTGCCTCCCCCACCCCCCGCCCCACCACTACCTGGAAGAACTTGAATTGGAACCTTGTCTGTCAGGAGTGACTATCGGAGATCACCCCTTTTGACCTGTCTATAAGGGCAGGACAAACTTTGTTTACTAAACATCTGCCCAGATCATCCTGCAGGGACCATTAGAAGCCCCAAGGCACACTGCCTCATCCCTAGCCAAGATGTCATTTTTGTTTTTTAATTTTATTTTTTTAGTTTTAGAGAGAGGGGAAGGGAGGGAGAGAGAGAGGGAGAGAAACATCAATGTGTGGTTGCCTCTCACACTCCCCTTATTGGGGACCTGGCCCACAACCCCGGCATGTGCCCTGACTGGGAATCGAACTGGCGCAGGCCTCTGGTTTGCAGGCCCGAGCTCATTCTGCTGAGCCACACCAGCCAGGGCATCAGGGTGTCTTCTATACCTCAACCCCCCTCTCTATTTCTGAACCTCCCTGGCATGTGGGGTCTCTGACTCTCTCACCTATGGGGATTCCCATACCTATGCATGTATTAAACTTTTTATTTTTTCTGGCCAATCTGTCTCACATCTATTTGATTAGACCAGACCAAAGAACCTTGAGGGTAGAACAAAGCTTGTGCCTCCCCCACACCTCTCAACCCCTGGTAACCTCTAATCTACTGTCTGATTCTATGCATTTGCCTATTTTAAGCACATTTTATATGTGGAACCATACAATATTTGTCCCTTTGGGTCTGACTTCTTTCACTCAGCATGTTTTCAAAATTCACCCATGTCGTAGCGTGTCATCCCTTTCTATGGTTGAATGCTATTTTACTGTTCGGACGGACCACATTTTGTCCATCAGTTCATCCGTTGGCGGGCACTTGGGTCGTTTTCATGCTTTGGCTATTGCGAATCAGTCTGCAAAGAACACTGTCACACAAGTGTATGGTTGAGCCCCTGCTTTCTATCCTTTAGGGAATACGCTTGGAGAGAAACCACCGGGTGAAAAGAAGAAACTCCCGTGTTTCTCCTCTACTCGACTACAATAGTCTGCGGTCATGGAACGTGTGGGGTTTTCCCACACCAAGCAACCCTCAAGCACCAGTTGGGTGTCCTATGATTTAGTAACTCAGTTCTGACGCTTCCTACCTGAAGATAGCCTTGGATCCCACGGGTTAAGGGCTCAGTCCCTGAAGGCTGCCCCCACTTCGGACACCAATTGCAAGGAAGTTGAGGTTGTCACCTGTGCCGAGGGATAGGCTACAAATTGGAGGTTCCCATGAACCCCTCCTTGGGTTCATTCATTTGCTAGAGTGGCCCACATAACTCAGGTAAACAGTTTACTTATTAGTTTCTGGTTCATTACAAAAGGTAGGAAAGGATATGAATGAAGGTTCCCAGTCCCCTACATCCTCACCAGATGAAGAGATATATGGGGCAATGTCCAGAAGGGTCCAGAGTATAGGCACCTCTGCCCCATTAGAGTTTGAGGGGTTCCACCCTCCTGGCACATGGATATGTCTTGTTCACAGCCTGGAAGTTCTCCGACCCTGTTATTGTAGGGATTTTACATGCAGGCTTCATTACGTAGGCATGGCCGATTAAATCATTGGCCATTGGGGATTAATTCGATCTCTAGCCTCCTCCTTCTCTCCCTGGAGGTCAGGGAGTGGGGCCGGAAGTTTCATCACAGGACTGGCTCCACCCTCCAGTGAAGTCCGGAAGTCACCTCATTTACAGCAGCTCTGGGGTAGTTGAAAGGGCTTGTTATGAGTAACAAAAGACACCTTCATTGCTCTTACCATTTAGGAAATTCCAAGGGTTTTAGAAGCTGGTCCCAGAAAGGAAAGTGAACACCAAAATATATTTTTCTTACTGTGTTACAGCATGGCACTGGTCATATGACAAGTCTCTGTGCAGCTTTTTGAAAACCCACCCGCTGTTTCCCACGGTGGCTGCACCGGTTTACACTCCCACCAGCAGTGCATGCAGGTTCCCGTTTCCCAGCCTCACCGACACTGGCGGTTTTCTGTTTTATTGGTTATAATAGCCATCTTAATGGATGTGCAGTGGCGTCTCACTGTGGTTTGGTTTGTATTTCCTTAATGATTAATGATGTTGAGCATCTTTTCACATACTGACTGGGCTCTCTGTATATTTTCTTTGGAGACAGGTCCACCCAAGCCCAACCATTTCATAGTTGTTGGGCTGTGTGATTTTGTTGTTGTTGCATTGTAGGAGTTCTTTATATTCTCCACATGGCAACCAGAATGATTTTTATAAAAAACACAAATTGGGGACTTCCGGCCAAGATGGAGGTGTAGGTAGACACACTGTGCCTCCTTGCACAACCAAAATAAGGACAACAAATATTCAGAAACAAAATAACAATGAGAACTGACAGAAAATTGAACTGTATGGAAGTCCGACAACCAAGGAGTAGACATATTCATCCAGACCGGTGAGAAGGGCAGGGTCGGGCAGTGAGCAGAGAGGGGACGCAGCAAAAGGAAAAAAAAAGCGGCTGCTGGTGGACCCAGTGAGGCAACGGATTGTGGAGAGGTACAGCGCACAAGGTAGCTTGCAGAAACAGGCAGTCCCACATTTGTGCTCAGATAAACCAGGCAAAACTGGGGAGTGAGACAGACTGCACAACCCAGGGCCCCAGAGCGGGGAAATTAAACCTCAAACCGCTGACTGAAAACACCTGTGGGGGTTGAGGTGCTGGAAGAGACTCCCAGCTTCACAGGAGAGTTTGATGGAGAGACCCACAGGGTCCTAGAATGTACACAAGCCCACCCACACGGGAATCAGCACCAGAAGGGCCTATTTTGCTTGGGGGAAGCGGCAGAAGTGACTGAAATGCAGCAGAGAGAGGAGCAAGTACAGTTGTTCCCTCTTGGACCCCTCCCCTACATATAGCGTCACAACCGAGCAACTGGGTTCACTGACACGCCCTGGTGAACACCTAAGGCTCTGCCCCTCACTACATAACAGGCCTATCAATACAAAAAAAAAGAAAGAAAAGGCCCAAACCAAGGAACAGATCAAAGCTCCAGAAAAAATACAACTAGGTGACAAAGAGATGGCCAACCTATCAGATGCACAGTTCAAGCACTGGTAATCAGGATGCCCACAGAATTGGTTGAATTTGGTCACAAATTAGATGAAAAAATGAAGGCTATGCTAGTGAAATATAGGAAAATGTACAGGGAACCAAGAGTGATGGAAAGGAAACTAGGACTGAAATCAATGGAGTGGACCAGACAGAAGAATGAAACAACCAAACAGAAAAGAAGGAAGAAACAAGAATTCAAAAAAATGAGGAGAGCCTGAGGAACCTCTGGGACATCTTAAAACATTCCAACATCCGAATTATAGGGGTACCAGAAGGAGAAGAGAAGAGTAACAAATAGAAAAGTTATTGGAACAAATAATAAAGGAGAACTTCCCCAATCTGGCAAAGGAAATAGACTTCTAGGAAGTCCAGGAAGCTCACAGAGTCCCAAAGAAGTTGGACCCAAGGAGGAAAACACCAAGGCACATCATAATTACATTAGCCAAGGTAAAAATAAAGGAGAGAATCCTAGAAGCAGCAAGAGATGAGGAGACAGTTACCTACAAAGGAATTCCCATCAGACTGTCAGGTGATTGCTCAAAAAAGACCTCACAGGCAAGAAGGGGCTGGAAAGAAGTATTCGAAGTCATGAAAGGCAAGGACCTACATCCCAGATTGCTCTATCCAGCAAAGCTATCATTAAGAAGGAAAGGCAGATAAAGTGCTTCTCAGATAAGGTCAAGTTAAAGGAGTTCAACATTACTAAGACCCTATTATATGAAATATTAAAGGGACTTATCAAAGAAAAAGAAGATAAAAAACATGTTCAGTAAAATGACAGCAAACTCACAATTATTAACCACCACACCTAAAACAAAAAAACAAACAAACAAACTAAGCAATTAAGTAGAACAGGAACAGAACCACAGAAATGGAGATCACATGGAGGGTTAGCAACAGGGGAGTGGGAGGAGGAGAGAGGGGGAGAAGGTACAGAGGATAAGTAGCATAGATGGTAAGTAGAAAACAGACAGGGAGAGGGGAACAATAGTATGGGAGATGTAGAAGCTAAAGAACTTATAAGTATGACACTTGGACATGAACTAAAAGGGGAAAATGTGGGTGGGAGAGGGTATGCATGGTGGAGGGGAGTGATGGGGAAAATGGGACAACTGTAATAGTATAATCAATAAAATATATTAAAAAAAATAAAAAACACAAATTGGATTGTGTCACTCCCTGACCACAGCTCAGGCCTTCACTTGTACTTACATGTTTACGTGTTTGCTGTCCATCAGAAACAGGGGCACAGGATCTTGGCAGAGGCTGTGGCTGAGCTGCATAAATCATTGTGTAATGACGAATTGTCTCTCCAACGGGCCTTTTGGGAAGACACTGTGATCGCTTCCACCTGCTGGCCCTAACAGCCAACTCAAGGGACCCAGTCTCACAAATTTACTGAAGCCACAACAGGTGACTTCCTCAGCCTCTGCAGTCCCTCCCCTTTTCCAGACTCACTTCAAACCACTCTCTCCCTTTGGGCCTAAGGAACTAGGTGCCTAGGCCATGAGGGTGTCCTAGGTCCCGAGATGAAGAGGCAAGGCCCTTGGGTCACGGACAAGGCAAGTATGTGGGCTTCCGCAGAGCCCTGGGATCATGACCTCTGACAGGAGGCGTGGGCAGCAGCAGGAGAGAGAGAAGGGGAGAGGCGGAAACCAAGGGAGCACAGCCAGATTGCCGCCACCAGGCTGGTCGCCTGCAGGACCTCACATAATGGCAGAGCAGGGAGAGCTTGTGGGGAAGGACAAATCATCATGAGACCCACTGAGCCCTGGCTGGGTGCTCAGTTGGCTAGAGAGTCGTCCTGTACACCAGAAGGGTTGCAGGTTCAATCCTGGGTTGGGGCACCTGCAGGAGGCAACCAATCAATGTCTCCCTTCTGCTCTATGTCTAAAACCAATAAACATATCCTCAGGGAAGGATTTTTAAAAAAATTAATTGACAGACTAAATGGGAAAAATATTTGCAAATCTTATATCTGACAATGAGTACTTAATATCCAAAACATATAAAACACTCGAGCAACTCAATAGTAAGAAAACAAATAATCCCATTTAAAAGTAGGCAGAATATTGCAACAGGCATTTCCCCAAGGAGACATACAGGTGATCGACAGGTACATGGGAAGGTGCTCAGCATCACTAATCATCAGGGAAACGCAAATCAAAACCACAGTGAATATCGCCTCACGCCTGTTAGAATGGGCATTCTCAAAAACAAAAACAGAAACAAGAAAGAACAAGTGCTGGCAAGGATGTGGAGAAAAGGGACCCCTAGTGTGCTCCTAGTGGGAATGTAAATGGTGCAGCCACTATGGAGACCAGGAGCCTCAAAACATTCAAAATAGAAACACCCTATGACCCAGCAATTCCACTCTGTGTATTTATCCAAAAAAAAACAAAAATACTAACTTGAAATATATCTGCACCTCTGTATTCATTGCAACATTATCTATAATAGCCAAGATATGGAAGCAACCTAAGTGTCCATCAATGGATGAGTGGTAAAGAAAAGGCAGTATAGATACACAATGGAATATTATTAAGTCATAGCAAAGAAAGGAGATTCTGCCATTTGTGAGAGCACGTGCTGAGGAAAATGCAGAGAGCCACTCTGGGGAGAGGTGGAGAGGAGAGCCGGCAGGGACATCTCCAGCAGGGGCATTTCAAGGGGTTGCCTGTCTGGGATGTTAACAGAGATGCCTAAGCCATTAATGGGCCTGAACAGGCTGTGTAAATAGTAGACAAATGTTTAGATAAGCCATTTGTTAACCTTTGAATCCTGGGACCTCTAAATCCTTGTACCAGCCTGGTGCCTTGTTTCTGATGTTCTGTTTCTGATATATAGATGAAACCCTATAAATACTGTGGAGAAACAAAGAACTGGGCTCAGGATTTGGAATTTCCCCTGGGCCCGCCCATAATAAAGAATCGTGCTCCACCACCTCTCCCGCATGTGAGTTATTTTCTGCAACATACGGATGGACCGTGAGAGCACTACCTTAAGTGAATCAAGTCAGACAGAAAAAGACAAATACCCATATGATTTCACTTAGGTGTGGAATCTAAAATTAAACCCTAGATAAACCAAACTCACAGATAGAGAGAACGGACCGGTGGCTGCCAGAGGTGGGGGGTGGGTGAAGCGAATGAAGGTGGCCAGAAGGCACACACTCACAGTGTAAAATAAACACGTCTGGAGGATGTTACAGCAGGGAGAACAAAAGAGGCTTCAAGAGGCATGGCAGATTTCCTGAGCAAAGAAAGCCTATATCTCAAAGCTTGTAGAGCATGATGTCTGATAGGCGCCGGAGAAGAAAAGGACCTTCTTTTTCCTGGGGGATATTTAGGAGATGTTGGGAGTTTGTGTGTCGGGCCATGTGTTCAATGAGCTATTTTTCAGGGGACAATAGTGCATTGTGTTAAGTGCTCTGAGAGCACCTGCTGGACCGGAACGCCTGGGGAGGCTGCACAGAGAGGACCCTTCTGCTGGACCATAAAGCAGAGCAGACCGCGGACAAACAAAAACGGGGTGGGGTGGGGTGGGGTGGGGAGGGTGAGCCAGGCCAGGGGGAGAAGGCCTGGGCAATGATATGGAAGCATGAGAGGCTCCAGCATGTGCTGAGAAGAGGGAGGACGTGGTTTGGCTGGAGCCCAGGGTGCACTGGGAAACACAGGATGAGCTGTTGGGGGCTGGGCCTTGGATGCCAGAGCAAGGCTTGTGGATTTCCTCCTGGGACAGTGGAGGCCATCAGAGACAGGCCGAGAGCCAGGCTGAAACCCGGGGTGGGGCGCATGCTCGGAGCTGTGGGTGGCAGGGCTCTTTTTCAGATGCCAGTTTCTAAATATGTGTGAGCCAAGCACTGTGCCATGTAATTGGAGATTGTGGCAACACCTCTAATGAAGGTTTTAAATGTGCTGCCTGTATGTGTGTGAGTGTATGTTTGTGAGTATGTGTCTGTGTGTGTACGAATATGTGTGAGTGTCCGTGTGTGTACAGGAGGGCGTGTGTGTGTGAGTGTGCGTGCACTCCTCTAGCCCTTCCAGCTGTGGTTTCTGCTGAGGCCCCTCCCTGTGGACTGAGAGTGGTGTCTGGTCTGCGCAAACTTGCTGACACTCACTTGTTTCTTCTCCTCAAATGCACTGAACCTCTCTTCTCCAAACGGGGGAAGCTCCCCTCCCAGCCTGGAGTTGCCACTGCCTTTCCATCTCTGCTGGAAGGCCAGTTGCGGGCACGAATCACTCTGGGAGGAACTTGGTAGCCTGAGTCTCTGAATCAGGGCCCTCATCTCGAATCCTGGCTTGGTGCTTAATTTTTTCTGGCTGTGTAACCCTGGATATAGCCCTTGATCTTCCTGAAACTCAGATTCTTCATCTGACTTTCAGAAGAAATAATATTTACCATTCAGGGCAGGGCTGTGAAGATTAACTGCACACAAAATGTCTTGCCAATGGCTGTGACACTGCAGACATTAAGTATATAAGACTTGTTTTTACTATTGGGTTGGACAAAACATCCATTTAGTTTTTTTCTGTAGAATAAAAGACAGTTTTCATTTTCACCAATGACTTGATTGATTTGAATATTTTGAGTATGTCAGCTATCTCCTGCTATTGGCTCCTAGTGGGTAGAGGCAGGGGTCCCGCTAAACATCTTCCAATGCATCAGACAGCCCCACAGCAAAGAATCATTTGGCTAAAATATCAACAGTACCAAGAAACTTTGCAAACCACTTTTGGCACATTTGATCAGTCACAGCACCTTCTTCTTACACACTGCACAAGTCTTTTTGAATTTCAGTTGCGTTTTTATCTTTCTTCAATAATAAAGCATAATATACCGAAAATGTTGCATATTTTCTTCCATCTTCAATATTAACATGACTTCACAAAAATTCACCAGTCTGATGTGCTTTTTTTAATGCATGCTGATATGACAGCTGTCACAATACAATCTAACAAAACTGTTTCGAACTAAGAACTACCAGAGCCATGGTATGCAAAAACATAACAGACCTTTTAGCCAACCCAATATTACCTGCAAAAGTGTAAGAAAGGTGGAGTGTTTTTGGAACTACTACTGGTGGCCTCCCTGCCTCTTCTGGCACCTAGTTTATCAGGGTCCCATTCCCTGCATCTCGTTACCGGACAGGGGCCTGGCCCCGAGTGGATCTGCCTTGGGCCAGTCGGTAGTGTGTGGGTTCTTGACTTCATGTAGGAAAGACTTTATAACACGAGTCCAGGTGACTAGGAGGGTACATTTATTAAAGCTGGGAATAGTGAAAGAAGGAAGGGTTAGAATAGATGAAGCAAAAGGAGAGCCTAGGCGAAGCTGCCTGCTCACTAGGAAGTCAGAGAAAGGGAGCTCTGGGGACAGGTTCCAGGAACTGGCCTGGGACAAGCTGCTGCTGCCCGTTGCCTTAGATTCAGGGAGATGTGCGCCTGTGGAGAAACAAGCGTGGGAAGAAGGGAAAGGCGGCGTATATTCCCCAGAAGGAGAGCACAGGCCGGGGCCATTATCTTGAAGCTTTCATTTTTCTTGCAGGTGGGAATCTTAGGGGAGGTCTCAGGGCAGGGTTTCAGTAGAATATTGATCAGTTTTCCAGGTGAGTCTCTTCAGGGTTGTGGTCTCCACTGATTGGTCAGCACTAGGGTGGGGTGTTTAGTCACTGCAGTTGGTCCTGGAGTCCCACACCTGGTTTGCTGCTTCCTGAGCTTGGAGCTGAAATAGGACTGAGGCTTAGGTGTTATCTGTAGGGAGGTGAGCTTCTGTACCTGGCTGTAAATTGCTCGGCCACTGTGCTCAGCTGTCTCAGTCTCCTTATTCCACTTGCCAAGGAATCCTCCTAGCTCCTTACTATCCCGTCTCACTAGGTGGGCTGTCTCAGGGACACTGATGTTGAAATCTAGGACTTCTGGAGTCCAAACACAACCAGCAATAAAGAAAGCAAGCTTCGATGGTGGAAGGACAGGCAGAGGCACCTGCCATGGTTTCCTTATGCATGGATCCTGGGGGTGGAGGAGGGGCAAGGTTTCTGGAATCCTTGGGGAGGGCTATAGAGTTAAGGGAGCACTCATTTTCCTTTCCCTGTGGACACAGGTGCGGTTGATTCACGCATCCACGTGGCTCACATTTTGTGAGCAGCTCCCACGTCTGGTGTCTGTGGTAGGTGGTTAGGCCATAACAGCAAGCAGATGAACACTGTGTCTGCCATCACAAAGCTAAATAAAGCAAGGCAGACAGCCAGAAAATAGCTGCACAGAAAAGAAAGTATTACACATGGTAGTAATAACATCCTATTTTAAAAAGGAGATGAAGCTGGAAAGCGGTGAGGTGGAGGTATCTGCTTTAGACTGGGTGTTCTGGAAAGGCCTCTTCGAGGAGAGGACATTCAGGGACGTTTCAGTGAAAGGCGAAACAGGAAGGAGCTGCCGCATGAGTTGGGAAGGGGAGGCTGCTCTGAGGAAGTGGGTGAAGGATCCCCAGCCCCATGTGACAGAGAGGCAGTGCTGTGGAGATGGCCCAGGAAATGAGAGCAGAGAAGCATGGGGCACAGGCCAAGTCGTGTGGAGTCTTGGGGTTGTTGAGTCCTGCTTTTTACTCTTCACCTGAAGATATTTTTTCATTGCTTTAGAGAGAGGGGGAGGGAGGGAGAAAAACACCAATGGGAGAGAAACTTGGATTGGTTGCTTCCCATACATGCCTGGACCAAGGACCACACGTGCCTGCACTGGGAACCAACACACAACCCAGCATGCACCCAACCTGGAATCAAACTCGCAACCCTTTGGGTACAGGACAGCGCTCCAACCAGCTGAGCCACACCTGCCAGGGCTGTTAGGGTCCTGTTTGATCCACACCTCAATCTTGCAATTTCCACTCCTGTATCCTTGAACCTGGATTACCCAGAATGTTGCCAACGAGAGCGGTGCTGCTGTCCTAAGAGCTGCCTGCCCAGAGGCCATCAACCTCCAGTCCTGCTCCTTCACTGTCTTTGTGCCTCAGTTTCTCCACTGAAAAACAATTCATGTCATTTTCCCAAAAAGAATTCACCTTTCATTGAACCACCACATGAGGCTTAAAAGAGGGGCTATCATTCCTCCCCATCTTTTCTTTCTCCTTTTCTCCCTGGGCCAGGTGGGAGGAAGAGGACCCTGCACAATGGGGGCAGCAGACTATCATTAATAAAACTTAGATGATTTTCTGGGGAGAATATTTATTTATTTTTAGAGAGAGGAGAGGGAGGGAAAAGAGGGGGAGAGAGACACTGACGTGAGAATCACGAATCATCTGCCTTTGGCACATCCCCACTGGTGGCCTGGCCAGAAACCCACACATGTGCCCTGACCGGGAATTGAACAAGCAACCCTTTGGTCTGTGGGACAACACCCAACCCACTGAATCACACCAGTTAGGGCAAAACTTTTTCTTGACAAAAGTATAAAAAAATAATAAAAATAGTCCTGCCTGGTGTGGCTCAGTGGATTGAGCACTGGCCTGTGAACCAAAGGGTCATCAGATCGATTCCCACTCAAGGCACATGCTTGGGTTGTGGGTGGGTCCCCAGCAGGTGACACTGGAGAGACAACCACACACTGATGTTTCTCTCCCTCTCTTTCTCCTTCCCTTCCCCTCTGTCTAAAAAGAGATAAGTAAAATCTTAAAAATAAATAAATAAATAAATTCCAGAGTTGCTGTGAAGCCCCTGCTACTGGGGCTCAGGATCAACCACCTCTTTTTTCACAGAAGGTAAGCACCTGGGCAGTGAGGGAGCCTTAGGTACAGCAGCAGGTGCAGCGAGAGCTGCTGTCCCTCCATTGTCTCCCCAGCCCTCCCCTCCCCACGTGCCTCACCCTAGCTTTGTCCCTGGGCTGATTATTGCTTTATTACTGTTTTCAGTCACATTTAATTCTGGCACTTTCTATAATCTCGATCTTTTCTTTGATACCAGATTTTTATACAAAGATTTGTATATAAAATGATTATGTACCCACCAGAATACATTCCCCGGCAATCAGAATGTTTAAGATGCAGCTCCTGACACTCCTTCTGCACATTCCTCATTTATTACTTTTGAAAGTGTTTTGTGATTTTTTTGTGGATGTGTTTACAAATCCAATAACAATTCTCATTTAGAGTTGCAGAACACGAAGCCGTTTTGAACCCACACAGATGGCAGATAAATGGAGTTTAATTAAAGAATGAGTGCTTTGAATCAAATCACTTTAAAAAGTACAGTACACTGAGATTCTGGAGAGGTTGCACAAACAGCATCTGGGCTGCTCCGCAGAGAGCAGGGAGCGCTTGCAAGGAAATACTCCGGAAGCCAGCTCCATGGGATCAGGTCTGGGCAAAGCAAGAAGGCAGGCGGCCAGGGGCCCCAAGCTCGTCCTCTAGCCTCTGCCCTCCCTCAGGACACACCGCGCCAAACCCAGAGCTCCCAGGACAGCAGGAAGGGACACTAACACAGGCCACCTCTTGGTTCAAGAGCTTTACTGGGGTGGGAGAATCCCCTTCTAATTTCAGCGAATGTGGCCGGGCACTGGGGTGAGAAGGTTTGCTGCACCAACTCACTTAATTGCACATGTTCATTGTGAGAGTGAATTGAGACAGATGACGGAGTCTCTGCAGGCCTCAGTGTCCCTGGACCCGGGGTCCCGGCATCTCTGCGCAGTCCCCAGGGGAACAGCCCCGCCAGGCGCTTTCCCCAACTTTCCCGGCGCGCGGGAGCCACTGCCGGCTCTGGCCGCAGATCAGAGCCGTGGGCGGAGGCGGCCAGGCCCGGTCTAGACAACGGAGAGGCGCCAGCCCGCAGCAGTGAGGGTTGTGGGAGCGCCAGGTGGGACCAAGGCCGGTGGCCAGGCTGATGCCCAGGCTGCAGCCACTCACTCCGGAGCGGTGGCTGTCATGAAGAAAGGGGACAGAACCAGGGGAGGAGCCTGGGACGCCCGGGTTAGAAGTTTGTACTCAGTGCTGTGGGGTATTAACCCACAGAGGTTTTTAATTCAGGGAGAGACAGTGTTAGACTGGGGAAAGATGGGTTCCAGGAGAGGGGCTGAAGGCACAGTGTCAGCAGCTAGATTGGCCTTGTTTTCATGGGCAGTTTCTGCCTTAAGGTGGTGGTCAGTGTAGAGTTGACCTTCCCCTGATCTGGAGACAGACCTGGCCCAGGGCAGGGACCAGAGGATGGAGCCCAGCGCCCTGGGGAAGCACTGGACCACTGGCATGTGGGACGGAGGTGGTGACTCCAGCCTAGAGAGGTACAGTTTGGGTGGGGCGGGCCAAGCTTGTGGTTTCTGGCTTGTCCATCATCTTTCCAGGAGGAAGTGGAGTCTGGAAGGCTGGGAAGCCTTCCCTCCCAGCTCTGGGCACAGAGGTGACCCAGAGGGCTGGCAGAAGCTACTGTACTGTTTGGATCATGTACTTAGCTCACTCAGAACTCAGTTCCTCCAAGTCTGAAGCCTCTTGCTGAAACTTGGCAGGATCCTGTGGTCACCCCGACCCCTCCGAGCCCCAGCACTCCAGACCAACTGACCCTCAAGTTCTGTTGGCTGACCTTGTTACTCTCCTCCACTGGCCCAAAACACTGCCAGTTCTTGCTGGAACTGGAAGAGCCTCCCACGTGGTCTTCCAGCTTTTCTCACCACGGCTATGTTCTCGCTGCAGGAGGGCAGACCCTTCCAAAATGTGGTTCTGGTCATGGCTCTCCCCACTCCCCCCCACACTCCCATAAGTCTGCGAGAAAAAGGATGGATCCTGGCCCCAGAGAGCAGGGCTGGGCAAGCAGAACCCAGCCTGCATTTCTGCCCTCACTCACTCCTTCAGCACAGCAGCATGTTAACAGCCTGCTGACTGCTCCCACCTACCCTTCCATCTCCGTCCAGCCATCCTCCTCAAGCCCTCTGCTGCGGCGACCCCTTCCTGTTCCTGGAATGCCCAGGTTGTCTGTCCAACGTCCCTGCCTTTGCACTTGTGGCTCTCTCCACCTAGAGTACCATCTGCCCCAACTCTCCCCACTTGGTCCCACCAACTCCGCTTCAAGAATGGTTTCCTGATTCTGTACGAGGTGAGGTCATCCTGCCTTGTGATCTCAGAGCACTCTGCCCTCCTCATCAGGATCCTTGGCTGGCATGCCTGTCACCCCACCAGTGTGCCAGTGCCAACTTGTGCTTCTACCTGTAGTCTTACCTTGCCACTGTTCCACTTGCCACCTAAGTGGTTTTTCTGGGATGTAAATATGACCCCATCACTCTGCTGCTCAAATGCCCTGAGCTCCATCAAAAATCCACCCTACCCTCCAGGCCCAACCCAAAGCCCCCTCTCCAAGACACCTTCGCTCCAGCCATGGAGATCCCACGCTTGATGAGCTTGACTTCCCCTGAGTTACTGGGGCCAAGACAGCCTCCTACCTCAGGGTGCACTTGGGGGCCAGTCTGGCACTTGGCCTTCTGCGGTCCCCTTCCTCATGTCCCATGGACCCAGCAGCAGAGAAATGAGCGGACTCTGTACTCAGACACCAGGGCCCAGTGGTCAAGGACACCACCACTGCTTTGGCAAGGAAAGGGCATTGGCAGGCCACCTGAGGTGGGTCTCCTGACCTCGTCCTAGGGACACCTGCAGTCGCAATTCCAAAAGAGAAGACGCCGCAACAGTTAAGAGCGAAGGCAATGCTTTTTTTTTTTTTTTAAACTTATTTAAAAAGGCCTTGGTGGCAGGAATATAGTGTAAAAATCATTGGAAAAACTAAAAGGCATCAATACATATCCGAATATACACTTTGTACATAAATTACATTTCCTTTAGTCTTTCTGAGTGAGGTCCTGATTCAGCACTGAGGTCTAGTAATTCAGAGGTCCCGGCAGCTGCACGTTCAGGCCGGCATAGTCCACCATGTACATTGGCCATTGCTAGAGAGAGGGGGACAAAGGGTCCCAGTTAGGACTCCAGGTGATGTAGAAAGAACACCAGAACACTTAGCTCTGCTTTCTGAAGGGCTTCCTCAGACACAATTTATTCTGAGGCTGCTAAAGGCCCAGAGAGGGGCCGTGACCTGCCCGATCATGCAGGAGCCCTGGAGCTGGGGCGGGAGCCTTCTAACCTGCTCCCACCTGTGTCAGGGGGCTAATCACGTGGACCAGATGTGAGGGCCAGAGGAACGGGGGAATTGGCTCAGAACAGGTGGTCACTCCCATAAACTCAGCCCCGTCTAGGTCTCGTGCTCCAAGAAGCTGTCATGTTTCTCTGGGGCTGAGGCCAGTCACCCTCTGTGGGCACTCATACAGCCAGGCAGGGAGAGGTGCAAAGCCTGAACTGTGGGATTTTCCAGGAAGGGGTTAAAGAGAAACATGGTCAAGGATAAAGAAATGCTGAAATCTATAAGAAAATAATTCTATAGCTATGCACGTTAAGTACTTATTGTGGTGATCACTTTGCAATATATACAAATATTGAATCATTGTATTGTTTACCTAAAACTAATATAATGTTGTATGTCAATTATACCTCAAAATTTTTTTCCCCCAATGCATTCCAATATTCTCCCCATTTGGACTCAGGACTAATATTTTGAAATCGGAAAGAACTCTCAAGTGTATGGCCCTAATGAGGTTTTCCTCTTGGGTGGAAAGACGCGAACCCAGCCACATGACAGAACAGGCGGAGCCTCGCAGACGGGTTCTCCATCCACCACGGACTGTAGTGAAGCCGGTCAGTCAGCCTCCTACTTTCGTCTTCCTCACCCCCACTCTGCGGGTAGCACCCACACATCCCAGGGCTGTGTGGGGTGCTGTGTGAGATGTGAGCACAGAGGTCAGCCTCGCATCTGAGCACCTTGGAAACCTGGCGTCCTGCTCTGACACTGCCCAGGAGGTTGGGCAGGTCCCTTCCCCTTCTCAGCTTTGGTTTGCCCGCCTGCCCAGTGGGGATGGGGCTTTCTGTCCAGGCATCTGTGAAGCCCTGATGGGAGGGTGGATTACCTTGTGGGTAGATCAGGCAGTTGTGTCTGCACCACCAGGCTATGGAGCCCACTCAGAATCCAGTGCCTCCCCCCACCCCAAACCTATACCCCACAGTAGGCGGCCCTGCCCGAGTGCAGGGCGAAGGCCAGAAAGAAGAGTGGTCAGGTCCGGATCTGTGCAACTTTACCACGAGAGAGATCTGGTTGGTGGACGCCATGGACTCTGGGTTGGAGGATGAGGAAGAGGAAGATGAGGAGGAAGAGGAGACCGAGTTTCCTTCAGAGACACGCTTTCTCTTGCGCTTGGGGATGCTGCTGTCTTTGGCTGGTGGGAGAAAAGGTTGCTGACACTCGATGCCAAGGCCACTGTGTCTCAGCCTTCCAGACACCCCTGGAGAGGACCTTTGCTTTCAGGTTTAAAGTTCCCTTCTCAGCAGTTAAGGCTCCCAACCCACCAGCTGAGGCCCATCTCTCCAGCCTCCTCCAGCCAGGCCCCACAGCTCATTCACCCACCTCCTGTTTCTGCTCACCTGTCTGCCTTTGCTACCACTATAGCCTCACCCCCCAGCTAGGCCTCCCCAGAACTCCCAGAATCCCCCTTGGGACCAGAATCCCACGGTGAAGAGCACCGCCTCCACAGCCACACAGACCTCACAGACCTGGCTTCCTTTTCTTTCCTCGCCAGTAAAATGCCAGCAAGATTCTGCAGGGTTGCTGGGAGGGTCCCATGAGATAATGTGCCCGGCCTCCAGTAAATACTCGGAAATTGAGAACTGGTCTCCACATCATTGCTACTGTTACTGCAGATGCATGATGACCTTAACCTGACCATGCTGTGACAGATGACATTCACAGGTACACTCGAGTAGACAAGGCAGTGTCCCAAGGTGAAAGAAACTGCACTTTGGAGACAGAAACCCTCAGTTCAAATTCCATTGCTGCCATTTACTAGCTGCCTGACCCCGGGAAACCAACAAAGCTCTCGGAGCCGAAACGGGAAAACTGTGATGGGAGACTCAAAGGACCGTGTGTGTGAAAGAGCCCAGCACCAAGTCTGGCACAGAGCAGGCCTCAGCAGGGGTTTTGTTGCTGCTGAGTTAAATCCACGTGAACAGGTAAGACTTATAAATAAGATTTGCAATGGTGTGCTACATAAGTGGGGCCTGGGGCCTGACTGGGGAACGGGTTGCTGAGTAGAAACCTCATGCAGGACACCAGCAGGGGCTTCACGACACCGTGCGAGGGCAGGCTGGCCCAGGGGCAACTGTCTGTCCAGCTGGTGAGGAAAAGCCAGGACCTGGGGGTCTGCGATATGATATAAACAGAGACCCTGGGAAAGAGAAGACTCTGGAGGCAGGGGGAGCCCAGGCTGTGAGCCTAGGAGGAGGGAATTTTGTGGGAGGCAGGCGGGAAGTACTGGCAGACTCTGGCTGGGCCCCTGGGTTGTGCCTGTGTTGGCAAGGCGCGTGCCTGCACCAGAACGTGGGCTTTTAGAATCTTTCTGTTTGCAGGTACCTAGGCGACTGTTAAGATGCAAGAGGGGCTGGTCCAGGGCTGTGGTCCACCTGGGTCCCCATAAGACCTTAAAGATGGCCACGGTGGGGAGTGGTGGATGTGACTGCATTTACCCTGATAATCAGTCCCAAATTCTCCTCCTGTCTGAGGCCTCCTCAGGGCTTTCTGCTCTCTGCCTTTGATCTGAGAGCAGCTCCCAACCTAGTCACCTCCTTACCCTGAGTGCCTGGTGCCCAGCCCGGCCCCCTCGATTTGCATGAGGTGGACTCTGGTTGGGCTGTGCACCCCAGGCACCGGAGACTCAGGCGAAGCCGGACCTGTCTGGAGTTGGGACCTCAGGCTTCAGGCTGGGGAGGGGTGGCTTTGCTGAACCCCACTACTGTTCCCACTGAGCAGCCACTCTGGCGTCTACAGTCCCCACTGGCCTGTGGTTCAGATGGACAGTCTGGTCACAGGACTGCAAGTGGCCACCAACTTCCTACGTGGCCTTGGCAAGTCCCTTCCTGTCTGTGGGGTTCAGTTGCCAAGCTATACAATGAGGGTGCACCTTCCAATCACCCAGGGGTACGTCCTCTGGAGTCCTAACACACACCTTCTCAATCAGACAGTCTGCCAGGAACTGAAAGGTTCTGAACCCAGGGGCTGGGGCACATGCAGGCAGAACCCAGGGGGCCCAGCCAGTCTCGGGAAGCACACAGGTCTGCCTACCTTACCCTTGCCAGTCACATGTCACCTATTCTCGCCTCAGGTGGCTTCTGTGAGCCGACCTCACATCCCCTCCTCCGGGCTCTAGCCTGTCCCTCATCCTCTCTCTAGCTGATCTGACATGCTCAGCTGTGCTGTGGCATGCCCCGCCTCCTGCAAAGGGCACCCACAGGCTTCCTGGGGCCCTCTGGGAATACTGGCTCTGCAGATGGAAATCTTAGGTTCCCTGGAGAGGTACTTGGTGGGAGAGATCTACTCTTCTCTGGGCGGCCAGCCACCCGATGCCTGACACCTGTTGAATGTCTGCAGATTGGTCCCTGAGAGACAAGTGTGGCTTCTTCAGCCTCTGAATTACCTGGCACCTTGGCGTCATTGCAGATTTCTGCAAAAGGTCTGAAAAAGAAATGAAGTGGCAGTTAGAAAATGAGGATTTCTCTTCGTTCTCACCTGCTCCCTGAACATGGACATCTAAGTTAGCCAAGTGAGACCTGGATGAAAATGGTCAGCAGGCCCCTCTCCCGAGAGCAGACAGGCCGATGAC
>PVIA01015868.1:0-13725 GCA_004024845.1 Tonatia bakeri | reverse complement strand
GTCAGCTTTTGAGACTGCTAGGTATGTTCACTTCAAAGCCTTTCCCCCACAAAAAAAACCCCTCCAAGTCAAATTGCAAATAGGATAGGATAAGGTAGGCCTGAGAGGTGGTGGGCGGCAGGTGAGGAGTGGAAATGGGTGGAGGGCACTGCAGGCAGTGGCAACGGCACCAATAACCGCGGGTGTTGTGTGACTGTGAAATTGAGCGTTAGAGCCATTGCTATAATTCATCTCAAGAGGTTTTGATTCTAGAAGGGAGGAGAAACAGGATCGACGGGACTTTCTTAGACTAAAAGGTAACACTGGCACCAGGAGCAGGCTGCCTTGCTTGGGTACAAAAGTAAGAACTCGCTAAGCCCACAAGTAGGTCAGCGATGGGCCCCCCCGAGCAGACACACGGCTCCTCAATTCCCAGACCGCCCGGGGTTCCGCCGGCCCTGGCCCCGCCCACCCCTCTGTGATTGGCCATGTTAGTAAGGCCACGCCCCCTAGTACGTATACGTGGGGGCGGGCCGGAAGGCGAAAGCCCGAGGCTGACGCGGCGGGTCCTGGCAGAGCTCCGGCCGCCATGGAGCGGGACGGGGAGCAGCTGTCCGCCCGTCCGGCTCTCGAGACGGAGGGCCTGCGTTTTCTACACGTCACTGGTGAGTTGCCACGGGCCGCGGGGAAGCGGGGTGGTGCCGCCATGTTCGGTGCGTCTTCCTCCGCGCCGCGCCGGGCCACACCCGGACTGGGCCTGGGGAGGCCTTGGCCCTCTTGGAGCCCCATTTTCCTGGGCGGCGTGCCGGGCCTGGGTTAGGGGAAGCGTAACTTTCCTGGAGCTGCACTTCCCGGGGCGGCGCCGTCCGGCTTTTTATTTACTTTTTGCGAAGCAAGCTCTTGGGCTGCGGTTTCTGGGATCGCTGGGCCTTTGGCGTTTGTCTCCAGGCCTCGTTGCCCAGCCCTCCCCTGCCCGCCACACTTTCTCCATTCCTGGGGTCTGAGAGGCCTCTGCCCTCCTGAGTTGCAGGAAGTCTTCTCTTTATCCCCAGTAGTATACTTTTTTTAGCTTCTTACAAACGGTTTGGGTTTTTTTTGTTTTTTTCCCCAGTGGGCTCCCTGCTGGCCACCTACGGCTGGTACATCGTCTTCAGCTGCATCCTTTTATACGTGATCTTTCAGAAGCTTTCCACCCACCTGCGAGCCTTGAGGCAGAGGCAGCTGGACCAAGCCGCGGCTGCTGTAGGTTAGTAACTGATTGCAAATCCGGGCTGCTGTTCCGAGTAAGAAGTGTGGGAGGGAAACCTTTGTGTGTTCCGAAATCGATTTTGGTGAAAGTGCAACAGATTGTCTCACGTCAGAGATTTTAATTGAGGGGGGGAAATCTGCCTGGCAGTACATATCTTGTTGGAGGGTTTTTCATGTATAGGATGGGTTAAACTCTGAGTTGTCTTTCAGACCTTTATGAGTGAGGAGAAACTCAGGTTTAGTTCTTCATATTCGTTATATTTTGATTTATCACAACTCACTCATCAGACCTGACTTCAAATTATACTTGGTCATTTTAAAATCCTTCTCTCTGAAATGGTAGCCTTTTCACCACTTAGAAACTGTAGCTTGAAGCTACAGTTTCTGAGGACATCCCACAGAAATGTCAAGTGCTTTGAGAATAGCGGCATAATTAAATACAGATGTCCCTCATCTGAGTCACCATGGCTACGGAGGTTGGGGTGGAAAGCAGGTGTAGTAACAAACTAGTCATTCATTCCAACGTGTTTCTCTCTACTCTGAAACCCTGTGGTCCTGCCATTCTCAGTCTTTTTGATTGTTGGCTGCATGCATGTCCACCAACAAAGTACAGAATGCAATTGTAAATTTTTTTTTTTTTTTTTAATGGAAATCAGTTTTGTTGGGGAGAGTTCAGATGTCAGGGAACTCAGGAGAGTGCCTTGCAGTCACCACTTTTTTTTTTTAAAGATTTTATTTATTTATTTTTAGAGAGGGAAGGGAGGGAGAAAGAGAGAGAGAGAGAGAGAAACATCAATGTGCGGTTGCTGGGGGCCGTGGCCTGCAACCCAGGCATATGCCCTGACTGGGAATCGAACCTGTGATACTTTGGTTCACAGCCCGCGCTCAATCCACTGAGCTACACCAGCCAGGGCGCGCAATTGTAAATCTTGCATAAGATGCAGGATTTCATTTAGTGCCAGGTGGTGGTGATGGGATGGCACGACAAAGAGGATTGTTTTTAGGAAGCACTACAGAATGTAACTGCAGTGAAACGTGGTACCCAGTTTTGTGAGAACAAGATTAAAAAACTACACTTGATTGATTTTATTCTAAGAATGGACCAACAGAAATGGCACTGAGACTCACATTTCTATGAAATGGAAGTGGTTTTGTTTTTGTTTTATTGTTTAAAGATTTTATTTTTAGAAGGGGAGAGGGAGAGAAACATCAGTGTGTGGTTGCCTCTCTGAGCCCCTACTGAGGACCTGGCCTGCAACCCAGGCATGCACCCTGACTGGGAATCAAACCAGTGACCCCTTGCTTCGAAGGCTGGCACTCAGTCCACTGAGCCACGCCAGCCAGGGCTTCACCTGTGATTTGACACTTGCCTGAAGTGAAACATTTGTCACTGAACAAGTTTATCACAGGGTTTGCTGCTTCTTTGTCAGGGGATTCCTCAATAAAACTTTGCACTTCCCTGTTTAGTGAAATAGGAATATCCTCCGTTATCCCTCTTTTTCTACCTCCTGAAACTCAAAGGAACAAATTAAAACCAGAACCTAGGTTCCACTGTATGGAATGGTTTTCGGGTCAAGAACTAAAGTTTTTGTTGGATAAGCGAGACACTTTCTGGGAACAACTCAGTCAAGAATTGAGATAGGAGATGTTTGAGAACATGTGTGACTGTAGTTGCCCGTCAGGGGTCCTTAACATGGTGGTCAGTGTGATTAGGTGAGCTCAGAGACTTCACTGTGTGTTCATATAACTTGACCACAGGCCATGTGGAAACATTAGTAAAGCTGGGGTGTTGATTTCTGTGAATACTGTCTGGATGTTTTTCTGCATTAACAGGGATAGAATACCTAAGAGTTCCCTCTCCCTGTTCTAAATCTCGATTAATTAAGTGATGAGTAATGATTAGAAAAGTTTTCTTGGCTGTCTTCTAGACTTCTGGTCAACCCAGAGACTGGAGTCGGGTGGTGTCCAGGTCATGGAATGAAATCTCGGTGTGCCCAATCAGAGCACTGCCATTTCAGCCCTGGGCCTTCCCCAGACTTCCTGAATTGGAGTTGCTGAGGGAGAGGTTTCTGGTGCCAAGAACTCTGGCTGCGTACAGTCTGGCCCTGTAAGCAGCCAAGTATATGTGGAAGGGTACACTTCTTCAATTTCTAATACTATAGACGCAAGAATTTTCATTTTATACCAAGTGCTTTTTTAGCTTAATTTTTTCTTCTTTTCATGGCAGAACCTGATGTTGTTGTGAAACGACAAGAGGCCTTAGCAGCTGCTCGCCTGAAAATGCAGGAAGAACTCAATGCACAGGTGGAAAAGCATAAGGAAAAACTCAGACAGGTAGGAAACGCTTTGTGTAGGTGGCCCTAGCGGTGTGAGGATGCATGGGTAAAAGCTGCATGCACACACTCGGTGGGTCCTGGGACCAGCTTGTGGGAGTGTCTTGTTGGGGCAGATACTCGTGGTTCCCTCACAGCAGTGCCTCAACATAACAGAGGTCTGTGTGTGTGTGTGTGCACGTGCCACACCACCAGACACACAGTACATGTTCTGTGTGAACCTGTGTGTTGCAGGTGATCTGGTCTCGTGAGGGCCACGCTGCAGTAGATTGAAGGGTTCAGTGGGCATTTTGGAAGATTGTTGTCAAAGCACAGGTTTGGTCTCTGTGTGCTGCTGGAGGTCACACAGAACTCTGTGAGAAAGGGCTAGGGGGCCTTGCATCCAGGCAGCTCATTTACTGAGACATCTGGTCGACCCACTGGGGCCACTGCTCTCTCATCCCTCTACTCTCCTCTCCCCTTCAAATCTTTATGGTTTGGTGTGGCCTCAAATAGGGAATAGTCTCAATGGCACATGTTTTTAGAATTGCCACCTTTTCAACAGATCACAGAGCCACCTCAGGCTCATCTTTCCCACACACAGCACCTGTCCCTTTGAAGAACTCCCTACATGTCTTGAGACCTGCTTTCTGATTTGGAAGGGTGGCTCTTTTTTCCCTTCTCTTCCCAAATTCTTACTGCTACACCCAATCTGCTTCTTTAAAACAGAACAACCTGGCCATAGGTAATAAGCAGGTTGTGCTGGGCCTAGAAGCAGGGCACATGCCCTAAAAACCTAGGCCAACTGTCACACCACCAGCTGCTCTGTGAAAAAGCCAGTCACCTCAAGCCTTTGCTAACCCACAAAGGAGCTCAGCATGGGGACATGATATTATAATTCAAGACACTCCAATGTGGTCACATGTAGCTGAGAGGACTTCACACAGTGACCGAGGACAGCTACCCCTGCCACTTCACCCCTCTTTCTCCCTAGTCACCCAAAAAGGAACAAAGGGTATGAAATTAGCCTCTCATTTTCAGAGTCACTTTTGTTGTGGGGTCTCCTGGTACTACCCTCAATTCTCCCAGTGCTGCTGAGGCAGCACCCCACTCAGGTGTACGAGGAATGGAGCCAGCCCTTCACTGCTAATTTCTAGTCTCCATGTGGCTTTCTTCTGCACACCACGCCTGCTGCCCTCCAGCTTGGTCATTCGTACTCCTATTCCATTTTCAAGTGCACAGGACTCAAAAGGTTCTGTGGGTGAGAGTTGAGCTCATCACTCTGGGGGTATGGGGGGACCACAGTTTCACTACAGTGACCCTCAAGTCAAATATAAGAAAATGAGATGATTCCTTCTCAGCTTGAAGAAGAGAAGAGGAGACAGAAGATTGAAATGTGGGACAGCATGCAAGAAGGAAAAAGCTACAGAGGAAATGCCAGAAAGCCTCAGGTAACTAAGCTAGACTTAATTTAAAGCTGATACATTTTACTTGTCAATCAGAGTTTTGAGCCTCTGCCTTCAAAAAAAAAAAAAACAGGAAGAAGACAGTCCTGGGCCTTCTACCTTGTTAGGCATTCCAAAACGAAAGCCAGACAGAAAGCCTCTGCGAGGAAGTGGTAAGTACCCCCTGTCTTTTAAAAAAAAACAAAAACCCAAGATTCTGCTTCTTTCATATTTTGCTGATTTTTGGTCTCCCTCCACCTATAAACTGAGACTAGCCTCTAAGAGATTTGGAAGGGTGCACACTAGGGGTTAGAAATAAAGGCCAAGGGACCTTTAATAACATCTGGGGGGGAGTGGTCCACTCTGCCCTGCGGGATAAGGGTATGGCCACAACTCCTGTTACTCCTAGAGGCCCATAACTCTGGATCTGCAAGTCACCAAACAGTGGGGGAAGTGGCTAATTCAGCACTAAACTCACTTGGTAACTTGTCACCCCATGTCACCAGGGGGCAGTATGTTCACATTCAGAGCAAATTCCATACATATAATGCACCTCTGTTTGATGGAAATCATTCCCTCCACTACTGTCTCTGCTTCCTCAGGTTACAACCCTTTGTCTGGGGAAGGAGGCGGAGCCTGCTCCTGGAGACCTGGACGGAGAGGCCCCACATCTGGTGGATGAGGCTAAGAAACCTTGCTGGTGCCCACTTTGGCACTAAGCAAGGTGAACCCTTCAACCTCCCCCCTTCGATTGCCTTAACGCACACTTTTTCACAGTGACTACAAAGCCCAGGGGACATCAGGTTTATTTCTGTTCTTAACCTCCAGCTGCATCTTTAGGAGTTGAAGTCAGCATTGCCTGTTGCCCACTAGGTGGCAGCAGTGGCAGTGGGTCACTTCATTTACCACTGACTTGGTCTTTCACATGGGTAGCTAGTCAGTAGATAACAAAAGAAACCTAAAGTAACAATCCTTACAACAGATGTTTGAGGTCCTTATTGTGACAAGGACAGTCTCTGTGACAGGTGGCGTTGAATGACGTCTTCCTTGTAAACGGTGAGCCCACCAGCAAGGATTACTGAGGCTGACAGGTGATGGGGGTTGGGTTTTTTTTCTGTATTTATTTCCATGTACAGAAAACTTTGTGAAATAAAAGCTTTCAAACTGTAAAAAAGCACTTCTAGCCTCCTTCCCTAAATGTAAGGAAACCTCTATCCAGAATGGATTCCTGTAAGTCAGGCATTTATAAAAAGGGGCATTATCACCAACATCTCAGCTCTCTTCTTTCCATTGTTTCAGAAGCATCACATTTCAGACTCACACTTCTTTTCCTGCTCATTGTGCCTGGCCTGCACCAACCACAGCTGGCACCCAGTGGCAGTGGCATCCAGGGTTGGCACACTCCCAGGCTCTTGGCTTAGTTCACAGACTCAGGTCAAACTGCTCAGTGGGCTGAAGAAACACATTGCCCACCTCTCAACAGGACAGGAAGGTAGAACCACAGCCTCCCAGACTGCCTCACACCTGGCAGCATACACCTTCCACAGCCAAGGGTCAGGGGCCTCCTGATACCCAGCCTCCACTGCCAGCTGTTTAGACACACATGCTCAAGGGGATGCAGAGCTGTTAACCTCAGCAAATGTGACCATACTTGGAAATAGGGTCACTGCCACTGTCACATTGAAGAAACACTGGTCTGGCTGTGATCTAACTTGACAGGTATTCTTCCCCAAGTGGAAGGGCTGGAGATGGAGAGAGCTACCATCTGATGACAAGCAACCAAGCTGACTGACAGCCACCACCAAGAACAGACAGAGCCTGTCCAGTCTCAGCATGCTATAATAAGCCTTCATAGCTTGGGACACAAAGTTGTGGTCATTTTAAACTACATGTCCCAGCAGAGCAGGGCCCCTGCATCCTATAACAGCAGCAGGATAAAAAGCAGTGCTTCCCAGTAAGGGGGAAGAAGTGGGACCTTGGGCTCCCAAAGAAGGGGGGGTGTCTAGGCATACCCCAGCCCTAGAGTTGAACATAGGAACCCAGGGCACCTACTTGTTTGGTGGCACAGCCACCCACCACTCTTGGGTTCCAGCCCAGATCACCACATACATACCAACACCCTGTGCTGTTCAGCCACTGGCTTGTCTCCTGGGCCACCCTGTTGGATCTGGGGCACTTTACCCCAGGACCACCACACTGAGGCCAATTTCAATCCATGAGGTTGGTAGGGACAAAAGCAAGGCACCCAGGTGAGGCCATTGGGAGGGTTCCAGGAAGGGTCTTCAGCTCCAGAAGACAGGGTGGGTCCCACTCTCACCAACATGTGGGCCACTCCATCATGACACCTGTCTGGGACACAGGGGCCTCAGCACCTCCCACACCAGCCACAGGTCACATGTTTTACAACCAGCATCAATCTCAGAAATGCTCCCACACACCCACCTGTGCACTGAAGATGGTGTAGGAAAGGGAGCTGCCTGCACAGCAGGTGTTTGGAGGCTTGAGCCCCTGGACACAAGAGCACAAAGTAGCCTGAGGCACAAGCACAGGCTTGGCCTGGCCCCTCCCATGGCCCAAACCCAGCTAGCACAAAGGCATGGACCCCACTCACATTTCCACACCAGTGACTGGCAGCCAACTGGGTGTTCAATGTCCCCTCAGCAGGGGCATCACCTCCCAGGCTGGCCCACACAGAAGCCAGAGCTTCAGATGCAGGGATCAAGGGAGGTTTCAGCATCTGTAGCAGCACTGGGAACCTAACATGGTACACTCCTGTCCCTCACACAAAGCACCCCTTTTTTTCTAACCTGTGTTTTCATGAAAAAAAGCCCATAGGGGAATTTGGGTTGCATGTAACATGCAAAACACTTGTTGGCCAGGACCTGGTGGAGCCCCTATGGCTGGCTTAGCCAACCACTGGCAACAGCACAGATGGTGCAACACACCCCATCATCTCTGAGACAGGACACCGGGCCTCTCACACCATATGGGCCTGCTCACTCATCCAGGAACTGCAGTGGTGCCCTGAGGTGGTCAAGCAGAAAGGGAAGGACATCCCCCACACTCAGACCTAGGGACTTGGGTGATGACCCAGTGTCCACTAGAATCCCAGAAGGCTTGGCAGTGGAGCTCTTTCCAAAGAGGCTCCCCCCACAGGCAGGCAACAGAAAAGTGAGCATTGCAGGCTTGACACCAAACTCCACCCCTGGTCAGGAAGAGCCTGTGTGGGCAGAGCAGCACTGGACAAAGGCAGCAACAGGGGAGCCAGGGTCAGAGCAGGCACAGTCATGACTCAGAGGACCAGAGCACTCCCCCTTGAGCATACACTGGGACATAGGACACTGCTTTCCACACACCACCAGACAATAGGGGCCACAAACCCCAGTCCCAAACATTCAGACCAGGGAGGCAGAGCCAGGCAGTCAACACCTTGCAAGGAACAGGATTGCCAGTGCACCTTTTCCCCAAGGTGGGACACATAGGACCATCTCTAGGTGACACTCTCCAGATGCATTGTCCTTGGTCTGAGGTATTCTGCTCTTAGGATGCAACACCCATTGTTATCTTGCAAAGCACAGAACAGCTAAGTCAGTGGGATGCCTTCCACAGCTTCCCAACACCAGCCCTGGGCAGGGCACAGGGTGGAGGTGCCAAGGGCAGATGCAACAGCACAGGAGGGCCCAGTCACAGCAGGGTCCATTCCACTGATTCCCACACAGCGGCCCTGGGCAGGGCACAGCAAAGAGCTGCCAAGGGCAGACTCCAGCACAGGAGGGCCCAGTCAGTGGGTCCATGTTCCACTGCTTCCCACGCAGCAGCCCTGGGTAGGGCACAGCATAGAGTTGCTGAAGGCAGACTCAACAGCACAGGAGGGCCCAGCCAGCAGGGTCCGTGTCCCACTGCTTCCCAAACAGCAGCCCTGGGCAAACTGCACTCACCCCCTGCAGGCACAGGAGCTTGAAAGCAGCACCAAGACAAAGACACAGAACTGCCCTCCAGGAGAGCCAGTCTGGCACATCTATAGCCAGGGCAGAGCCACATACCTGGCCATGGTCAAACCCAGAGGCCTGTTCATGGAGCAGACTTCCTCAGCCACCCACCATGGGGTGACCACTAATCTGGTGATACAAACCCCTCACTTCTGACGGAAAAAAATACCTTGCCCATTGGCAGGGCTGAGTCACAGTTGATGCGGCCATCCTGGAACCATAGCCTGGTCACTAATCCTCTCTACCATCCCCTTCCCTCAGCCTCCGAGCTCACAGGGCCATCTGGTCGACCCAATGGATTAGTAACAGCAGGCAGGAGCAGTCTCTTCAAGTCTACAGATGGAAACAAATTCCCATGGAGGTGCCCCCGGTGACGGAACACTTGTGAGCTTCCGTCCCACATCAGAGCTCCCCCAGCACGGCCTCTGCCAGCCCCCCACCTCCACAGTGAGCTGGGGCCCGACGAGGGGCACTTCTGGTGGGGGCCACCTTCTGACGTCCCGAAGCCACATGCACCGGATGATCCTGCGAGTGCCGACGGCCTCCTGGAGCTCTGCCTGGCTCACCGAGGCCAACCCCTGTGCTCCCGGAGGAGGAAACGATGTAAAAGCGTCCACCACATCGTGCCTGAGACAACCAACTCAAAAGTCCCGTGGAAGGGTCCGTCTCGCAGGATGGCAAGGGCGCGCCCACGGCCGCTGAATTGATGCGCTCAACCTCGGAGCACATCTCTGACCTGACCGATGAGCACAGACCCCACTAGCAGAGCACCATGTTGGCCATGAACACAGGCCCAGCCGGGGGGCAGAGCAGGCGCAGTGTCTGGTCCTCCTCTGCGCGGTTAACATGCGTCCAAGGGGTGCATGAGGGCCACGTGTGGAAAGCAGCCGGGAAGAGTTGCATCAGTCTCGCAGCCCTTTTTAGGTGAAGTATAGCTTAACCTCGGAGGAGGACCCCGACACAAAACAGGAAGACTTGCGAGGGGGGGGTCACTGCAGCCCCCGCCGCTCTCGGGCACTGGAGGCCAGAGACCAGAACCAGGGCCTGGGAGTCCAAGAGCTGGCCGAGAGGCCGCGATGGTGAAAGCTTCTGCAGAAGAGCCTTCATGGGGGGAGGGCTCCCTTCAAACCTGCAGAGCCAATGTCTTCGGCCGCAGCCATGTTGTTGCCTACCCAAAAGCAGAAACTAATGACACCGCAGATGGCAATGGGGCTTGGTCCAGGGGTCATAGCGGTGGCCTCCTGGGTACACACAGCCAAATTCACCGCCTCCCTGAATACCCCCCCTTCCCCATTCTGTTCTCTCGCTATGGAGCCTCCAGGGGTAATGTGGTGGAATGCCATGAGTGCTGGGAGCACCCTCTCGACCACACTCTAGTGGGGCAGGGGCTGGTCCGTCCTCGTCTGCATCTGGAGACAGATCCCTCCAGAGGCGCCTCTCCTCCAACTGAGCCTCCCACTTGGGGGACTGTAGTCTCCTACCCTTTTCACACATAGAGCCTCAAAAGCCAGCCACCCCACATAGGGAAAGAACCCCGAAAAAGTTGAGAAAAGTGCCCTCCAACCACCAGGATCCCATGCCTGCCCCCTGGTAAGGCCCACGCCCGCCCCTACTCTGCAGCGTAGCCTGCCGTGGTCTGAGCAACGAACACCCTTTCTCTCCCGTTCCCCACTGAGTCCTGGTTGTCTCCCATGAGCAGGGGACCCGGCGTGTATGAGGCATTGGAATCAGAAGAACGTGCCTTAACTAGACACAAACCTTCCTACCATCCTTTGCTCCCACTTACAAACCGAAGCCAGTCCCCACCATCAGCAGAGAAGCCCCGAAAACCTTGAGAAAAACTTCGATGAGTGAGCCCACAACATGCATGTCCGAGGCCGAGCCATCTCACTTGCCCAGGGCCAGTTCCCACCCTCGGATCTGGACTCCAGGCACCTCCAGGGTCTCGGTAGAAAGCACTCTCCCCCGTTCCTCATGGAGCCCTGGTGGGCTCCCGCAGGCAGAGGGGCACCGGTGTTTGCGGTTCAACCAATCGCACAGCCCCCACCTTTAAACAGAAGATGCAGTAAGAACAGCCAGCTGCCCCTACTAATGCTTAAGGCAATGAAACTGCATGAAGTGGGAGCAGCAAAACCCCGGGTTTGTCCGGGACAAACCTCGTAATACCACCAGCCTCCTGGAACTCTTCCTCGGGCACTATGGCCACATCTCACTCCTTCCCTTCCCTGTGGATATGTTTCTTCAGATGTGGGACTGAAACCTAAGAACCCACTTTACGGTGGGGAGGAATACAACCTCCTTCCTTCCCTACCATGCTCCCCGCCCTTGCATCCATTTACAAACTGGCCTGATTCCCACCTCCACAGAGATCCCCAGCCGATCCCATCCGGGTGCACCCGGGACAAAGCTGAACGTGCTGGCAGCCTCTTCCAGAACTCTCCCTCGGGCACTGTGGCCAAGTTCCATCCCTCCCTACTACACTGTTTCTTCGGACCAGGAATTAACTGAAGAGCACCACCTTACACCAGGGAAAGAAACCTCTGGCTCCCACTGGCCCCCACCATCAAGAGAGCACCCCAGAAAATTTTAGAAAAACTCCACCTGAGGAGTGGCTTCTCTTGTGCGTCTGCAGCCAAGCCCCTCTCTTTCCTGTCCTAGGTCAGTTCTCACCTCTGAAGCGGACACCTCCAGTGTCCGGGTGGGAGGCATTCTCTTCTCCCGTTTTCCATGGAGCCCCAGGGGGCTGCCACGGTGGAAGGGCACCGGCTGTTTCCTGGTTAACCGGCCCCAACACAACAGAGGCCAGAAGTTGCAGTATACCACACCCCCCCGGAACCCTGCAGACACGATCTTGAAGGACAGATGGACCTTGGATCCTAGGTGCTACCTGGGTGAGTTTGCAAGCGCCGCCAGCCTCTTGGGACTCTCCCCCGGGCACTGCGACCAAATTCCACCCCTTACCCACTCCTGGGTTTCTTCAGGGAAGGAGCTGACCGAAGAGCACCGCCTTACCAGGGGCCTAAACCTCTCCACCATTCGTGGCTCCCACAGGCCCCCCCCACCATCAGGCGAGAGTCCTAAACATTTTTAGAAAAACTCAACCTGATAAGCGGCTCCCCCAGCATGTTTGCAGCCGAGCCCATCTCGCCTGCCCCGGGCCAGTTCTCACCTCCCATGTCCCGGTAAGAAAGCACTTTTCTCCCATTTTTCATGGAGCTCCAGTGGCCTCCCCATGGTGGAGGTCAACCGGGTAAGAAAGCACTTTGTCCCGGGTTGACCTCCACCATGGGGAGGCCACTGGAGCTCCATGAAAAATGGGAGAAAAGTGCTTTCTTACCGGTTTGCTGGTCAACCGGCCCCAACACGTTAGCCAGAAGTTGCAGCACCCCGCACCCCTCAACACTGCAGATCCGATCTCTGGAGAACAGATGAAGCATGAACCCCTGGGTGATACCGGGGTGAGTCTGAAAGCGCTGCCGGCCTCCTGGGACTCTTCCTCCGGGCACTCTGACCAAGTTCCATCCCTTACCCACTAACCGTGTTTCTTTGGACCAGGAATTAACGGAAGACCGTGGCCTTACCAAGCACCGAAACCTCTCTCGCACCTGTAGCGCACCCCTGGCGCACCCCTCCACCTCAGCCAGAAGTGCTAGCGATGGCCCCAGTACCTCCACCGCCCCCGTCGCTACAAACCTCCACCTACGATCTCCGGAGAACAGATGAATCGCCGACCCCTGGGCGCTACCGGGGTGAGCTTGAAAGCGCTGCCGACCTCCTGGAACTCTGCCTGGTGCATCTTGATCAATTTTCTCCCCTTACCAATTGCCCCGGAGCTCCGGAGGAAGGAAACAATATAAAAGCGGCCACCAGGTGGCGCCTGAAAACCGGTGCAGAGGTCAGCGGGACCGAAGGGGGCTGGCTGGGGCGCACCGCCGGCCTCCCCGCTCCACCCCTGCCCAGCCTCATCTCGCTCACCTCGGAGCTCGTCTTTTGCGGGGTTCCGAGCCCGCGGAGGGCGTTCAGCCTGGACCCGGGCGTCCACCTCAGAGTTCAACACCGGCATGGCGCGACCCTGGCCGCAGACGGGGGATTTGTAAATGTTTTTTTCGGGAGGCTGCAGGGATGGGGGCCGACTCCCCGCGCGATTCCCCGGCGGCCGACACAGTCGAGTAAACTCCCCGGGGACGCGGGCACGGGCTTCCCAGGGGCGCATGAAGGGTTCTCGGGCTCCCGGGAGGACTAATCTGCCGCCAGGTGTGGACTGTAAAACGGAAACCATGCAATTTCCCCGAAGGACAGCAACGGACTGCGGAGTCCTTTTTATTCCATAATTGAAACCGGGCGTAACTGGACACCAGATCCTAATAGTGTTTTTTTTGTTTTGTTTTGTTTTTCTCCCCAGGATTTTGTTTTTTCGCCTTTTGAGAGATAACAGCAGGCCTTCTCTCCGCAACTCAGATCAGCAGACCCAGCCGAATCAGATGTGCCCCCAGAGACTTATGCAGGCGCAGAAAACCAACACATGAACCAGCAACCCGGACAGGTGGCCAGACGTGCGCAGACCCTGTCCTTGTGGACAGTTTTCAGAAGCCAGGGGTGCCCGGTGATTTGCGCTTGGCCGACACCTAGATGTCACCCCATCCGACCCTGCCAACCAGGAATTCCTTTATGCTTTCCTTCCCCTTTCCCAGTTCCACCTTAGCTGGCCTGGTTCCAAGACTGTCCAATTACGACCCCAAATTAAAAGTAATG
>PVIA01015867.1:0-21036 GCA_004024845.1 Tonatia bakeri | reverse complement strand
AAGGAACAGGGGAGCCCCCACAAAGAACTGCAGCAGTGTGACGGGGAGTGGGGGGGCAGCATCAGGTGAGGACCAGAGGCGCAGCTGATGGAAGGTGATGCAGTCCCAGTTTTTTTTTAGGAAGTTTTCATAGAGAGCACTGGGATCTAGAGTTCGGGTCATAGAACATACTTCAGACTCTCAAGGGATTGAGTTTGGTGGCCACTCAGTGTTGGATGGAAAATTCAGGGAGGGTAGGGACTTCATTTCAACCGGTTTAGGGTAACTTCAGTGAGAGATAAAGGGTCTTGGTTCAAGGCACATGGGGATAAATTTCAGCTCTGGTGGGCCGATGTGCCTGGTTTGGGGATGAATTATGTCGACATTGGGATGTATTTCTGACAGCGTGGCAGGTGAATTTCCTTGGGAATCGGGTGAATTTCCTTCTGGACCGGGGGCATTTCAGGTGGGGCTGAAGGTGGAACGCGGTCTCAGCAAGCGGATTGCATTCAGGCCGGGTTGCATTCCGGATCTTGCAGGGGCGAGCGAGTCCGGGACCAGATGTCCAGCAGGGACTCAGACGGTTCGAATGCGAGGCGAAGGGAACAGCGGGCAGGGCTGCGCTGCATCCACGGCTTGGGGACTTCAGGGACGCTCCGTGTCGCGAGGTGCACTGGGCTCCCGCCCCTGCGGCTCCTGGGGGAACCTGTTGCTGGAGAAATGGGCGGGCAGCGGCGGCCAAGACGAAGGGCCCTCCCTCGCCTCCGCCGGGGCCTCTCGGCGGCCCTTCTACTGTAGAGACGCTTTCGGTGCGGCCCATCCTTTAAGAGGAAAAAAAAAAAATCTCCGACCTGCAGCCGTGAGCCAACCGGAGCCCGGTGGCGGCTCCCGCTGCTTCCGGGAGCGGAGGCGCGGTCCCGCGGCGGGAGGCGGAGGGGGCGGCGGCGGCGGAGGAGGAGGCGGAGGCCAACATGGCGGCGCGCAGGGCTGGGCCGGGCCGCCGCCGCGCCTGAGAGCCCCACCGCCCTTGCTCAGCTCGCGGCGCCCACGCCCGCACCCGACGTGGCCGGCGGCTGCGGAGGGCGCAGGCTAGGAGCTCCGGGGCCCGCCGCAGCGCGGGGACGGCGCCCAGGCAGCCTCGCGTGGCCCGCCAGGCCGGGGACTCACAGCTTCGCCGCCCGCCGGCCGGCGCGGCCCGGAGGCCGGAGCCATGGAGTCGGAGGAGGAGCAGCACATGACCACGCTGCTGTGCATGGGCTTCTCGGACCCCGCCACCATCCGCAAGGCCCTGCGCCTGGCCAAGAACGACATCAACGAGGCCGTGGCGCTGCTCACCAACGAGCGGCCGGGCCTCGACTACGGCGGCTACGAGCCTATGGACGGCGGCGGCCCCAGCCCCGGGCCTGGTGGGGGCCCGCGGGGCGACGGCGGGGGTGACGGCGGCGGCGGTCCTTCCCGCGGCGGGAGCACCGGGGGCGGGGGTGGTTTCGACCCCCCGCCCGCCTACCACGAGGTGGTGGACGCCGAGGTGAGGAGCGGCCACCGTGACCTCCCGTGGGGAGGCCAGTGGGCTGGAGGGGACACACCCCACTGGGCTAGGAGTGCGGGGGGAGGCCAAGAAGAGAGCGACTGGAGCACTGGGCTCGTCAGGGACGGAGGTCACAGCACTGGGGTCAAGTGGGGCGAGGGTCCGCAGAGGAAAGGCTGAATGGGACTTGGGGATAACGGGCGGCATTGCGCGGCGCGGTGAGGAGGGGGTCTCCTGTGCTTCGGGCTGAGCCCGCCAAAGGAGCGATCCTGGGTCGGGGATGGGCGGCAGAGTCCGAGGCTAGAGCATCGGCGGACCCTGGAGCCTGGCGTGCTCGAGAACGCGTGTTTAGGAAGTCAGAAATGGGGTACTAGAAGACTAGGTTAGGGTCCTAGATTTCGTGTCACCCGGTTTCGGTGAATGAGTGGGAGAAGCACCACGTTCAGATTCAGAGCCGGAGAAAAAGTGGGATGGGCCAGTCAGAGTAGTGGTCCTTTGCTAGCGGCAGAGGAGGATTGCTGGAGTTAGGAATGGAGTTGGGGTTTTATTTAGTCAAGGACCAGAAAGAGAGAAGATTGGGCAGGATCTAAAATGAAGAGGGACTGGGCTGGGGCTAGGAATGACAGGACTTGATATAAGGTGGGGAAGGGGCACAGTTGGTATAAGGTCTGGGCTGGGGGTACACGTGGTAATAAAGCCAGGTATTCAAAACGGTGGGGATTGAACTGAGAGAGGCTAGAGGTAAGAGGGACTAGGCAGTGACGGGGACTGCGCTTGGAGGATGAAGCTGGGACCGAGGATGGGTGAGGGGCGTACTTGTCACAGGTAAGGTCATAAGTGAGGGAATACTAACTAGCCTGGGAAAGGGACTGTGTGCGGAGCGGAGGGACAGGGTGGGAGATAAATGGTGGCGGAGGGGTCTGCTAAGGAGAAAGTGCCAACGAGGTGAATGGCTTCGATGATAAATCTCGAGTCTGGGTAGAGAAAAGTAGGACTGTTTGGTATGGGATGTGAGCAAAGAACATGGGCGGGTGGGAGAACTTAAACTGCAGTTTAAGAACTGATGCACCAGAAGCAACATGGCAGCTCACGGCAGGAATTTTGGTCCGTTTCGTTGGTTAGTGTATTTCGAAGGGTCCAGTAGAGCAGGTGGGCCTAATCACAGAAAAACACATCTCCAACTAGTGGTGTGTGTTCTTAAATAGATAAAGGAATTTGGATAATTCTTAATGAAGCTAAGCCTTCTGAGAGATTTTTTTCCTCAAGTGTTATATTCTTTTAATTATATGCTTTTGCAGCCTTTGCTTGGGCTGAAGTATCTTGGGAAAGAAGGCACTTCAAAAAACCAGTTTCTTCACGGGATTTCTTTGGTTTCCGGACTTCCGTATACTTGATTGATTGGCCTGTGTTACCCAGTATCTCAGCTCTTTCATTGACTAACGTATGGAAGTAAAGATTGTTATTCCTAGTTTGGGAATTTTTAAAAAGTCTATATCATCGAGTAACTGTACTTAAGTCACTTTAAGCAATGAGCTTCTCTTTGCAAACCCCCATGCTCCTCTCCTTGTTCCTTCCAGTTTTTGACCCAGTTTTGAATTCAAGAAGAAAGCCGTTGCTTTTGCTGAAGGCATTTGTCTAGCTCTACAAAGCTCAGTGTAATCCCCATTTTGTGCGACATTTTATTCTTTTTTCTTTTGTCACATTTTAATTTCCTGTGGTTGAAAAATCAAAGTATAATGCTTGATGGTATTTTACATTAGCTGCACTGCCTGTACATTTAAGTACAAAGTATCGGGACAGGCTTCTTTTCACATGACAGTAGGCTGAGGAGTTTGCTTTCGTGTAAAATCCAGAGAATCTATGCCTTTTTGAGGAGTTGTGTCAAGCTTTTATTTTCTCTTGACCTGTCTGGTTGGCAGGGGAAGCGGGGAGGATGGGCAGGTGGACTGCAGCATTTAATATTGAGATTTCACAAGGCTGGTGACCTGAGGCTGCTTTACCCAGAAGCATTTTGGCAGGAATGCAGGCAGACACAGGAACCTGGTGAGAATGTTTAACCCAATTTTTGCCTCTGTGGTTTTATAAATGTTGCGTGCCGCCTGTGCAGCTCGTTGTTCATCTTTGCTGTAGTGGGAAACTGAGGCTTCCCTTGATCGTGGGAAATAGGGAAAGATGCTGATTTTTGTTGAGCATCTACAACATGTCAGGTACTATGCTATTAGTTACTTTGTACAGTTAATTTAATCCTTATTGAGACAGTTAATAACATAACCATTTTAGAGATAGGCTTAGTTAGTGGCAGAGCCTGAATTTAAACCCGATCTCTCTAACTTCAAAGACTGTTTTTCATTCTATTCAACCCAGACTTTCAGGATTGCATTCATTTTAGGATAAGGAAAAATAAGGAAGGAAAGACATTTGGGGGCCACTATACAATCTAGGAATGATGTGGCAAGCACTGAATCAAGGCACTAGGCATTGAATAATGGGTAGAATGAAAGGAGAATCATAGATTTTTAAAGCAGAGAACTTTAGAAATTGTTAGTTCAGTGGCCTTGTTTTACATATACATCTTGCAGGCCCTGAAGGGGAAGCAGCTTGTCCCCACAGATCCAGTTAATGGAGGAGGTGGAACTAGAACTCGGGCCTTCTCACTGCAAGTCCGGTGTGTGCTCCCTGCCGGCTGTTTGCTTTCCTCCAAAGGAGAGAGGCAAGACACAGTTGTAGGTTAAAGGGGATGAAGAAAAGGGAAGCGTAACAAACTGAGTGAAGTTTGTCAGTTCTTGTATGCTTTACCCTTAAAAAAAAGTACCTTATTTTAAATTATATAAAACTTTATTTGGTAAATCAGAAATTTTAGTTTCAGTGTCCTCTTAAAAATGTTTGGGAATATACAGATTAAAATCTAATTGTTAAAAAAAGAACAATGATTACATTTATTTTTATATTTGTAGTTTGGGGACAGGAATGATCCTCTCATTCAGGAAACAATAAATGCCTCCCATGTGCCTGGGCTGGGAGTACAGTGGTGACCTGAACAGGGAGGTTACATTCTAGTGGATCCTAGGGCAATGCCTCTCATTGTACAAGAAGTGACCTCCCAAAGTCATGTAGCTCATTAGGGAAATCTGTTTAGTAATTAGGGCTCATGATATATAACTAGGATTTGGCTTAAAAATTAAAATTTGGAAAGTAAAAGCAGTTAACTTCTTGTTCAATAGAAGCCAGGAGAGTACAGATAAAAAAGACCCAGATGTCTAGTAGTACATGTAAAAAGGCACAGAAAGCCACCTTTTAAATACCTTCCGGTTAAGTAAAGGTATGGTTTTGCAGAAAGTTGTGTTTGGTTGTTACTGGTACTATTGGTTGTAGATGTACATATACAAGATCCATCTGGAAAAAGTCCAGCTGTCATTAATATAAGGAAAACGGTTTGCATGACATGATGTAACCTGGCAGCCAAGGAGAGTGGACTGGAATGTGCATGCATGAACAGTGACGACTTCACTGTACCAGTTGGTGGGGGCAGTAGACACCCTTGAATGAACATGTGTACTGTGTGGCTATGGCATTCAGAATGACTAAGTGAGTAGAGCAACAAATCTGCATCAAATTTTGTGTTAAATTTGAACATTCCTCTACGGAATCTAATCAGATGATTCAGAAAGCCACAGCTATGGGCAACTGGTGATTGACAGCTTGATCACGGCAACACACCCACTCCTGAATCATGTCTCATGCAGAGGTCTTTGGCAAAATATCAAATCACCCAGGTGACTCACCCCCCACTACAGCCCAGATTTGGTGCCCTGAGACTTCTGGCTTTTGCCAAAATTAAAACCACCTTTGAAAAGGAAGAGATTTCAAATCCTCGATGAGATGCAGGAAAATACAATGGGGCAGCTGGTGGTGACTGGGAGAACTGTGTGACTTCACAAGGCGCCTACTTTGAAGGGGACTAAAGCATCATTGTCCCACGTACAGTGTTTCTTGTATCTTGTATCTTCTTCAATGAATGTCCCTGTTTTTCATTATATGGCTGAATACTTTCTGGACAGGCCTTGTAATTTTTAGTTTCTGAGTCTGGAAAGAACCTCAAGAAGCTATCCAGTTTTCATTTTAAATAGCATTTCTTCAGAACCTTTCCACAGCTGCTAAGAGTCTGTTCTAATATTAAAGAGAGTGAGATCTCACACCTGCTCTAAATAACTTACCCTGATATTTAGGACTCCCATCATCAGAGTTCTTTACTGTTTCTTATAGAGCTAATATAAACCTCTCTGGCCGTCACTAATGCCCCATGGTTCTGCCCTCCACGGAACCGGGAGAATTGGTCCTTTGAGAATTGTAATCCTGTTCCAGGGGCCAGTAGAAATCAACCAGGTGTTGTCTTGGGCATGTTATAAAATTTAACAACTGTGAAATGTATCTTATTTATTATTAAGTCTCCTTATTTGTCTTTAGAAAATACAAAAATGGTGGGGTGCTTTGCAAGGAATTGCAATTAACAGCTTAGAAATACCTTTCTATGATAATTTGTGTTCTTAGAATTGGCACTTAATATGGTGAACTCCTTGTTTTGTTCCTGTTTTAATGTGGACTTTCCTCTGGAGTTATCTTGTCAGAGGTGCTTGCAAGATCTCATTGCTTCTTTGTTTTTTAAGAGCCGCCAAGTTGGCCCTGCTATATTAATAGATCTAAATCACATAAAAATAAAAATCACATTAATTTGTAGTTTCCGAATTCATTTCTGCCTCTCTTTTTTCCCCCTTTGGTAGTAAGTGGTAGTTGTAAATGAATTAAAATTGTAATTCCATCAATATTTATATTAAGGTTTATATTAAAATTTATGTTCTTTTCTCCCAAACCACACAATCCTAGTATATTTGAATATGAAGTAAACATCAAGTAAATTTTAGTTAATTATTAGTGATTTGAATATATGACCCATAGATTGTGATTTACTATGAGGTTGTGATTTAGTATGACTTGGTAACTTTTTTAAAAATTCCATTTAAAGGTTTTACAGTAAAAATAAGATTAAAAAGTCAGTTGAAGGTAGATGAAGTAAATATAAGGAGTCTGAAAGATAAGGCCTAATTTCTGAAATAAATTTCTTTATAATTTAGTATATATGTATCTCCTTTAAGGGTTGGGCCTGTGAGTTCATCTAACATGTAGGGTCTCACCTTGCGAGTACCTGGCCCCATGCTATGAGAATGAATGTTCTTTGTCTTGAAGGAAACACCTTTTGTGTGTCAGTGAGTCCTGGTGGATATACACAGCCTAATAATGCTATTACCTTAGAATTTGAAACAATATTAGAAAAGTAAATATTGTAATGTTTTAACAATTTGAGGAAACAGTTTCACTTTTAATACTATTAAATAGCAGGTTTCAATTTACTGTATGTTTTTGTGTTTATTGCTCAAATGTCATAAGATTTATTTGAATCCGAGTGTGAAGATGAAAAATTTTCGCTTTTATTGAAAACTGTTATATTTAGAAAAATTTAGTTAAATAGTATTTTTCATGTCTAGAGCTCAGTTTTCAGGGTTTTTAAAAAAATTTGGAGTACCAAAGAGAAATAGGAAGTTAAAATCCATAAGATTTAAGCCACTTCGAAACACCCCCATCACATTTAATGCACTAAAGCTCATACTTTTCACTCATTTGTGTTGCAACTTTTTTAAAAAGGTTTTATTTATCTTTAGAGAGGGGAGGGGAAGAGGAAGGGAAATACCGAAATGTGTGAGAGAAACACCAATCAGTGTCCTCTCTGTGCACCCCAGCCAGGGGCCTGGCCTGCACCCCAGACATGTGCCCTCACTGGTCCTGAACCCAACCAGCGGCTTGGTGACCTTTCACTTTGCTGAACTTTTTTTTTTTAACATAGTTCAAATGATTTTTAGTATTAGGTTTCCTGTCAAATTAGAAGTAGCAGCTTAGAAGGGTTTTGTAGTAGTCCAAACATGAGGTGATGAGCTGTTAGAGGCAAGCACATTAACAATAGAAGTGAGGCAGCAAGCAGCTCAGTGGTAAGGGAGGGGTAGGAAAACTTTAAAAGCAGACTCAATCAAAACAGGCCAGCCAGTCGCATAGAGCGATATGAAACAGCTTTCTGTGCTTCATGACCCGGAAAGGATAACTATTTTTAATGGTGCCACACTCAGAAATGGTTCCAGGATGCTCTGTTTAGGAAAGGTCAGGAATGTGTAACACATTTTAGCAAGGTTTCAGTTTTTTAAAAAAAAAGAGAAGACAGAAGTTGGGCATATAAAGAAGCAAGCTTCAGGTTTGGAAAATTCTGAGAATACTAGAGTGCGGAGGCACTGCTAAGAAAATTGGGCTTCCTGTTCAAAAAGTGAATGTAGGTCTCTCGTCCTTGAGGGTAGTTTTAGTTTCTTTTTCATGTTTGTATTTCTCATTATCATAGACATTTTTGTTATTCATTATTGAAACATTTTTAATCACAACTGATTTATATATTTTTTCGTACCTTTTATTAGTAAATAATGGTTATTGTTGATCATCTCTGTGATGAACTTTTGGATAGTATTTTTATGATTGTTTCATTTTCATGATATGTTTATGAGTTCAATTCTCTATCCCACAGTGAGAAGCCTGTTTTCCACCATTGGTGGCTTACGTTTTTTAATTTCTGTGGGGGGGTGGGCGGGGGAGTGGAATCTACTTGTTTTAGAGATTAACCTTAAATTAGTTAATGGAACAAATGTAGGTTTGATTTATTTCTAAGTATTCTGAAGAAAAGAACTACCACAATTAAGTCAAAATTTTATTCTGATAGTCTTTCCAGAAATTGAAATGCAAAGAGCTGTGGAATCTTTTTCTAGAGCTGACTTGAAGATTTGCTTTTAATCTTCCTTAGAGATGAATAACATCTTAGGTGCCCACCGAAGTCTTCTCCCTTCCAGAGATGAGCTTCATGGTTCCGGCACTCAGGTCGCCTTCCTGGAGCAACGTAGCCAGTTATTTGTATTGTGAAATCTGATTGATGCTCTTTGATATGCTTTCATTTAGGTTTAAGGTGTTTGTGTTAGAAGTATTTTGTTTAGAACGTTAGATGGTTTCTAATTAGTTCTGTTGTAAGAAAATTGGCTGGGAAGATGTGACTCACCCAGACTTTTCAAATTTGAGTCACAGTTTAAGCCTTAATGGAATTTCTGTTCAGTTGCTTTTCCTGCCCTTCTCTTTCTCTGTGTGCTTTCCCCAGATTTCACCTAATATCGCAGAGCATTTTGTCTTACTGTTTTAAGGATATTGTTATTTCTGACTCCAGCGTGTTTTGATTGGCCTTTAAATTACCTGCCAGCTTTTTAGTACTCTCAGAGGTCTGTGACTATTTTAAAAACAGGTGTAGTTAGAGCGTAGCTTTGCTTTGCCAAAGGGATGGAAAAAAGATACACATCTGGCCACCACAGTTTTCTCTTGTCACCTCTGTCTCCCACGACATGTGGCAGTGTCATGATGGTTGGGTTGTTGGTAGGCTCTAGACCCAGTCCCACCAGTGGTTTTCAAGCAGCTTTCTATTCACTTGACTCTGTTCCGTGCACTCTCCCGTGTCCATTTGCTCATTGTTAAGAGGGCAGGACAGCTATTTGTGGTATTTTCATTAAATGGAAATATTTTTTTACTCTAGATTTATATTAAATAATAGTAAAAGTCAAATTCCAATGATAAAAACAGACATTGAACTAAAAATGTCAGCACAACAAAAACAGTTTATAGGCCATTTTAACAAAATAGCCGTCCATTTAATAGGTTTTTACTGAGCATTTACTGTGTGCTAGGCACTGGCTAAGTGTTGGGAATGCAGTGGTGAGTTAATCATGTAGTCCTTTCTCTATTATAGTTTAAAGGCTGTCTGGATTTCATATGCTCTGATTCTAATAGATTGTGATTCAGAAACTAGATGCCTTGAAGAGCTGAGGGTTAAATATGAAAGACTTCAGATCTGTCTGTCTACATCATTTAAATAGTGCCTAAGAATTTTTTGTGATGTAATTTGGCCTCTAATGGTATCCATTGCCAGAAACCAAGTGATTTCTTTTTCAAGGTATGTTTGTTTAGTGCTATGGAAATATACAGAATTTGTATTTATTTACTTGTTGGATGTTTAATATTAGTAGGTTGATGATTCTCTCATCTAGTATTCTTTTAAAAATGGTGCTAATTATATCAATTAAACATCATTATGTTTTGTTCTAAAATCATGAATGTTTACATTTCTCCCAGAAGAGAAGTTGCTCCAGGAACTAGTCTTATTGTAAGCTAAAAATCTCTTGTGGTTGTTGATAATACAAATAAACTATTTTAAAGCTAGAGGAATGTTGTTGATTTTAGAAAGACTTACAGTGCTGGAAATAGTAGTGACTCTGTAAATGAAGACCTGTCTGGGAATAGTAACATTAGAAATCCTTATGTTATGTTAGCTTATTATTAGTATTTTGCTTTTTGTGGTCATCTTTATGTTGGAGTGGACTCTCTTTGCTAAAATAACACTTTGAAAGTGTTACTACTTACTATTGAGTTGGCCAGTTTTCACTCTAAAATTTACTTCTCATGATGTCTGCTTCATTTGAAATGTTTTGGTGAATTGCAGTAGCAATAGGCCATTCTGTGTATTGTATCTGTTTTTTGAGAAAATGTCAGGGGCCTCTGGAGCAATCAGTGCTGTCAGTGTTGAAATTACACCAGGCAAAGATTTTACATATGTATAAAAATGCGTGTCATAATGACAGTCGGTTTATGATATACTGACATCTGTAGAGAATAACACGGGATTCCTGTTTGCTTTTCATTACTTTGAGGGTCTTACGGTTGGAGTATAAAACTTACCTGTGGTAGCCTTGGCCAGGTGGCTCAGTTGGTTGGAACGTTGTCCCATACACCAAAAAAAGGTTGTGGGTTCAATTCCCAGTCAGGGTATATACCTTGGTTATGGGTTTGATCCCTGGTCAGGGCAAGTGGGGGGGCAACCTATTGATGTATCTCTCACATTGATGTTTTCGCTCTCCTTTCCTCTCTCTAAAATCAGTAAAAACATATCCTCAGGTGAGGGTTAAAATAAATAAATAAATACAACTAATCTGTGGTAAAGGAATTCCAAGCATTTTTATAAGAATTGATGATAAAAAAACAATGCAAAGTTACTTTGGATTCCCCTAGTTCATAGTAATTATAATATGGAAGAAAAATATCAAGAATACTTAGCAAGATCCATTCCATAAAACAAAAATACTCTATGTGGAACTGAGAGTATTACCTGTCTTCCACTTTCCCTATTCCAATAAACAAAACTAAAAGTTGTAAATTTAGGGATCGAAATTGAAGAGCTGGAAGTATCCATGGGGATCGTATGGTATTAAATCTTGTCAGTTCAGAGAGAGGACCTTTTTTATTGTTAGCAAAGTCAGGAAGGGAGCCCAGTGTCTTGCTTCATGAGATCTATTTTGTATACCGTATTTTTAGGACTATAGACGCACCAGACCATAAGACGCACCTAGGTTTTAGAGGAGGAAAATAGGGGGAAAATTTTTGAAGCAAAAAATGTGTTAAAATATTTAATAACCTGTGACCCCACTCCACCGCCGCCTGCCCCTCACAGTGAGCCAGGTAAGCTACATTCGGACTGTAAGACGCACCCCCCTTTTCCTCCCAAATTTGTAGGGGGAAATGCATCTTATAGTCTGAAAGATAGGTTATTTTACCACACTATCTTTCTTACATGAGGAGGTCTTTTTCTGTAGGTCATCTTTAATATATCATCCTTCCTCATAAATTTGCTGTGTTTTAATCATCACCATTTCCTTTGTTAGATACTAGTTTGGGTTAGGGATACAAAGTTGACATTTGATTTGTTTTTCCCCCCTCAAAGGTATTTATCTTGTTTGTCTTGCTTTCCTATTCAGCATTTTTTAAATGTCAACATTTATTAGTAAGTTTTAAAAAGGTGGTGGGGTTGGAAAGGAAGGTCGAGCAAATGCTGTCACTTGTGAAGGTGCCATGTCTGTCTACTCAGTATAAACCTGACAAGCAGACTCCTGCTTGAGTTTATCCACAGTGTGTAAACCTCTTGAAACAGTATGCCACCTAATTTGTCTGTTCAGATGTGTATCTTTCACTTCCTTAAAATTGCCTTTTTGTTCTCTGTCAAATACAGTGTTTATCGTAAATATCAACTAAGACAGTATATACTTGTAGCTTTGAAATTAAACATTTTGAATGATACCTTGGAGGACAGGTGTTAATATGCTAAAAACGTAACAGTTGTCTTAGATTATGTATTATAATGAATACAGGAAAGTATTTTTAGTGTATATTAATTAACTCTTAGAGGATATCTTTAAAAAATTAGTCTTAAAATATGCCAGGTCCTTTTATGACTCCTTGCCTGTGTACATGGTTTTTCTCCTACCTGGCATGTCCTCCTCATCCCTCTTTCCCCTTTTCTTGCCATATTAGATTATGAGAACCAATCCAAACGCTGTGTGACATCAACTTGATCCTTGCACTTGACCCTTTCTCCACAAAGCAGTTAACACAGGCTTGCAGTTAGCAGAGAGAGGTAATGAACAGCCCCGGTATTCCAGTGTAGCAAGTCCCATGAGACTTCACATGCTAGCAATACCGCAAGTACCGTTAATCAAGTTTGCTAATGGCCTTCTGTTAGAGCTCAGTTCCTTGCATTACACTTGTTCCCATTCATTGTTCCCCTCCTCCTAGTGAAAGGTCCCTTCTTAAGTTGGAATAGAAACCCTTTCATATCTCTGTCTTAGCATTTATTGTACTTTGCTGGGGTTACTCATTTATTTGTCACCCAGACTGAATTTTAAGTCTTTTGAGGATGGGGTTTGTTCTTCTGTATTTCCCATCAAGTCCAGGGTTACACTTGACACAGCAAGTGCTAAATTAAATGAAAGAGTCTGATTTGGAAAAGATTTGCATTACCATTTTTGGAACACATTTTCCTTCATTCACATAAATCAAATAGTCTCTTAAAGCTAATTTTGCCCAAAATAACCTAAACCATAGCTTGAAGGTAACATACATATTTTGGTAGTCTTTTAACAGATTTGTGTCATGTTTTTTACTTGTTTTACAGTTTATGGGAAGGAACTTCTTTTGAATTGTTGCAAATGTCTCTATAATGGGCAACATTTTGGACATAACACATTGAATCTGAACTTTGGTATTTGGTAATACTGCTTCATAGTTTTTTTCCTGTAGGGCACAAAGAAGACTATTGCACATAGGAAAGAATATAATACATGCTAAAACAGGCAAACTTTTTGTTAGCCTTTGGTAGAAGTGTTTGCCAGTTAATATAAGTTTGTTACATGGCATATTGAGCTTTACTGTAGTAAGGAGAAGAATATTCACAGAGATTGTCATTTCTGGAGAAGAAAAAGAAAATGCTCTATAGTATAATTAAAACAGCTGATTTTTAGAATTTTTTTTTGTTTTGGGTTGTCCTATTTGTTTCATTTATTACTCTAATAATGGTTAATGAGGTTACTATTAATCTGAGTTTATTTTGAAGTAAAGCTACTGAGACACTGTTCGTTTTTTTATCCCTCCTTTCTCAGCCCAGTGTTCCAAACAGGGTGGGGTGGTGTAGAGGGGAAGTAGGAGGAGGAAAGAAACAGTAGTATGGGAACCATTTGTTTAATACTGAACAAATATTTATTGAGTGCTTTTGGCTGTGGTCAGGTTTATGACTGCTAAGACACGTCCTGCTTTTAGGGGCTCACAGTCTGTGGGGTGGTTCTAGAGAATGGGTAGACAGGGCCAGCACCGAATTAGAATCACCTGGCTTGTTTGTTCAGAATAGCTTTTCCCCAACACGGCCTCCAGCCATCCCCAGAGATTCTGACGAGTGGGGAGTACTGGGTACAGTACTTAATAACGTGCTGGGGAAGGTGTGTGTGTGTGCTCTGGTCAACTGAAAATCCAGTGCGGATATAATTTGATTTGTATACCACATGTGTTTTTCCCAAGTTTTATCTTGAATAATTACTAACCTACGGAAAAGTTAAAAGAATAGTACAAAGAGCGCTTGCATACCCTTCCCCTTGATTCAGCATTTGCAAACATTGTATCACATCCGCTCCACCTCTCCTCTGTCTCTAAAGACGTACAGGTACATGCACACGCACACCTTTCTTTTCCAGTCCTTCGGAAAGATGATGCCGACATCGTGGCACTCGACTCCTGAGCCCTGCAGTGTGAATCTCCTAAGGCCTGCGACGACGTTCTCCCGCAGACGCGCAGTGCCGTCTGTTGTCTCAGCAGGGGAATTTGGCAGTGGGACACTAACGTTTTTGTTACCTCTTTATAGTCAGAGTTTCCCACTTACCCCAGAAATATCCGTTACAGACATTTTAAAGATTAATCCAGGATTTAATCAAAGATTATGCACTGCATTTAATTATCATGCCCCAAGATAAATAAGTAAAATGTAGATTCCAGAATAGTCTTTACATCTTTTTAGTCTTTTGATATATTTTTGTAAACAACACAATTCTTTTACTATATTTTTAGATGATTATATAATTGAATCATTTAAATTATGCAAGTGCTATCATCCGTTAAGGTAATGAGAAAAACTGAACAATTATACTCACTTTTTTCATGAGATAACTTGTTCCTGCTTATTAATAAGACTGCACTCAGTCATCTTGATTCAGACCTTTTATATAATTTTAGCATTTTTAGAGCCTGAAGGGATCTTGGATCTAAAGGTAAATGTTTTCACTTATAGATGGAACTGAGGTATGCAGAGATACTGTCTTATCTAAGACGGTGGTTCTCAGCCAGGGGTGATTTTGCTCCCAGGAGACATTCGTCAGTGTGTGGATGGAGACCTCTCCAGCTGTCCGAGCTAGAGGGGTCCTGCTGGCACAAGTGGGGAGAGTCCGGGAACACTGCTGAGCATCCTGCGGGGCACAGAACGGCTCCCCACAGCAGAGAACTGTCCAGTGAAAATGTCGTTAGTGCTGAGATGAAGAAGCCTTGTAAAATCACACAGCTAATGGTGGGTCTTAAAGCTGTGTTTCCTGACTCAATTCTGTCTTCTTTACACACACACACAGTGCCTTGCTTTCTTTCCCTTTCATTCTCATCACCTTCATCTTCCCTTTCTTTACTTGGAACATTTTTGTTAAGCCTAATGAATTATTTTATGGCTCTAAGGACTAAGCTGAATTGGAACATATTGCTAGAAAGAACATGGAGTATCTTTCTGAAAGAGAAATACAGAAGTGCTTTCAGTGGAGTTTTATGCCTTTAAGTAAAAATTTATTCGGAATAACCTTTTAAAAGCAGTTCAGGTAACTCTTAGGTAGCACTTTACTTTTATATATATGATGTTTGAATTTACAGAACATTTTCACATACATTATCTTAGTACTCAAAAAACCCTTTTTAGTTATAAGCAAAACAAATAGTGAGGAACTGAAGGTTTACAGAAAATAATATATCCCATGTGACTGTGGCCAGGTAGGTATTAGTCAGAATTACATGGAAAGAGATTTTAGTTAAACTTTTATCTGCAAAAAGAATAGTCAGTCTCAGAGTGTAATAAGTGCCTGATCACTAGACATATTTAGGCAGAGGCTCTGTGATATTTCTAGAGATGTTGGAAGGGATTTAGGTATCAAATACAAGCCAAGGCACTGGAAGTAGATGGAGAATTAGATACAGCCTCTCTCACTGAGTAACACAATCTAATTGGGGCACCAAACATGTAAATAGATCAAGTTTCATACAATTCAGTATCTGGTGTTATGGAAATAGAAGAAAATACTTTAAATATACCACACTGTCTCTTTGGTGGCAGACCCTCATACATACAATTCTCTAGAATTCCTTCCCCTTCTCTTTCATTTTATAAGTATTTATTAGGTGCTTACATTTATTCATGCCTCAAGTATTTATTGAACAACCACTGTATGTCAGGGACTGTTGGCAATAATGCAACAGAACAGAAATTATGTCATGGTGGAGCATATATTTTAGGTTAGGGGAGACAGACAGCAACCAAGATAAATACGCAAAATGTAGACTGTCGGATGATAAGTGCTATAGAAAAAAAATAAAGCAGGAAATGGTGGGGAGAGCATGCCGGACTAGGGGTAGGGGTCACGGGGCAGTTTTTTAAGGCCTCACTGAAAAGGTCATATTTCAGCAAAAAAACCTGAAGCAAGTAAGGGAGCAAAGGCATGGTTATCTGAGGGAAAAGCTCTCTAAGTCAGGGGTCAGCAAAGTGTTTCTATAAAAGGCCAGATAGCCTGTGTTGCAGCTCTCCAGCTCTGCCATTGTGGTGCAAAAGCAGCCATACAGTACTTACCCAGGTAGGCGGATCTGTGTTCCAGTACAACTTTATGTCCGTAAAGAGGCCGTGGGCTGTTTGTACTTTGCTGGCTTCTGCACTAATGGAAGGAGCACGGCTGGCATGTTTGAGGAACAGCGGGAAAGCCAGTGAGGCTGGAACTCAGTAAAGGAATGGAAGGGTGGGGGTGAAGTCAGAGGTGAGGGAGAGGACAGCTCCTCACTAGGGCCTTGTAGGCAACTGTGATGGTGACTGAGGGCTTTCAACAAGGAGGTGACATAATCTGGTTGAAAAGTCTGGAGTTTGTTTTTGGACATGTTAATTTAAGATGCCTATTGAGTATCCTAGTGAAGATGTCAAAGAAGGAGTTGGATAGATGCGAGGAGTCTAAACCAAAACAGGAAATCTGACTCCAGACAAGAGCTAACCTCTGAGGCTTTCATTCAGCCTAGAGATGCTGTGTCCAACCATGAAGACCATACATTCTCGGCAGGGCCAGTAGCACTCCAGCTGGGGCATTGGACCTTGGAGGGGAGGGGAAGCCTTAGATATTACAGTGGTTTGCCCCAAAACTCATCTTACCCAGTACAATCTTTATTCTTTAATTAATGGAGACGCGATGATTGATTTAAAAAATGTTTAAAAGACCCGATAGTAAAAACAACATTGAGAAAAGGTTGCATTAGGTTCGATTCAGTGAGACCTCACAGGAGTGTGTATGTATAAAGAAGAGGTCTGAGGACTGGGCTGTAAGGTTCTCCAGCGTTTAAAGACCAGGGTGATAACGAGGAACCAGGAAAGGAGATGGAGGAGTGACTAGTGAAGGTGAAAGGAACCAAGCAAGGACTCTGTCCTGGAGGCCAAGTGAAGGAATTGTCTTAAGCAGGAGGGATGGTCATTTTTTTAGATATTGTTGATGAGGTAGGTGAAGTGAGGACTGAGGATTATGGGGAAGAAGTTAGATGTTTACTTAGGTCTTAGTTTAAATGTCATTTCATTTATAGGCTACCTTTGACTATGATTAAGCTGGGTTACCTTCCTCTCACTGTTTTTTAAAAATTGTTTTAAAAAGCACATAATATAAAACTTACTGTCATAGCCATTTTTGAGTGTACAGTTCAGTTCAGCAGTATTAAGCATTTTTACATTGCTGTGAAACAGATCTCCGAACTTTTTCATCTCGGAAAACTGAAACTCTGTACTAATTGAAACAGTTGCCCTTTCCCCCTGCTACCCACTATTCAACTTTGTTTCTGTGAATTTGACTACTTTAGATGCCTCATATAGTGCAGTCATACAATAGCTGTGATTTTGTGGTGGCTTATTTCACTTGGCATAATACTCTCAGGGTTCATCCGTGTTGTATGTAGCATGTGACAAGATTTCCTTCCTTTTTAAGGTTGAATATTATTCCATGGGTTCCCCTTCTTATATACTTTCACAGCACTCTGTTATAACATGCTCAGTATAAAAAATGGTAAGTTCTTATTTGTCTTCTGTGCTAGGAAGAGTTCAAGCTTCAGTAGAATGTGTGTATCTTACTCAATAATGTATTCACAGCCACTGGAAAATATTGAAAGAGAAGTCTGTAAAAATAACTTATTTTGCAAGGAGGAATCTTGAAAATCTTATTGAAGAGGTGATACTTGAACCGGTTTTGAAAAATGTCTTCGACAGTTTGGGGTGCTATAACAAAATACCATAGACTGGGTCGCTTATAAACAACACAGACGTACAGTCGTCCCTCGCCATGTCGCGGTTCACTTATTGCAGCATCATTGTATCGCGGGTTTTTAAATACATATATATCTAATTCTGTATCACAGAGTTTTCTCTATATTGCGGGATTTTGCGGTATGTAGGTAATTATATAATATTTATGAGTTTAATTATCTTTGCCTAAAATTTTAAAATACAAAAATATAAAAATGTTAATTCAAACATATTAAAAGATTATTAAATCGAAATAAAATTCAGTATGTATTTCATCAACGGATGAATACCGTACTGTACACAATGGAAATCCAGTACACCACTACTACTTGCACAAGTTTGCCAACATGAGATTGTACACGGCACACTGTTGGCTGATGGAATGGAAGGTGACCAACCACAGCACCGAGTTCTGTATCCTGGGCGCTGATTGGCTCAGTGACCGTAGCATCAGTCTGTCTGCTCTCCCGCACTGTGCCCTTACGTGCAGCATCTCTCCTCGTCCACTTCACATCGCCGTCTGATCGCTGTGCATAGTGTTGCTCTGCAGTGTTGTGTTTTTGTGAAATTTTCATAAAAGTTTGAATTTATTTCAAGCCTTATGAGGCCACCCAAATGTTCTGCGCCTTCTAAGGCTTCTGGCAGTGAACCCAAGCGCCAGAGGAATATACTTACCATCAAAGGTGGAACTTCCTGACATGTTAAAGGAAGGCAAAAGCTACATGGCTGTAGGCCACCATTACGGGATCAACGACTCTACTGTTCACTACGTAAAGAAAGTCGAGAAGAATATTAGGTCTATGGCAACAATGACTTTTAACAAGACTGCAAAAGAGGGTGGTCACTTCCTGCAATGAGGCCATTGTGAGGATGGAGTCTGCATTGGCCCGGTGGACAAATGACTGCAGGAAGAAGACTATATCTCGCTGGATACCAACACCATCCAGACAAAGGCCAAGACACTGTATGATAGTTTTGCAGTAAGCACGGACGTTCACGACGGTGATGAGAATGAAGACGCAGAAGCAGGATCCTTGAGTGCTTCTCCCACCAGACCAACACCATTCAGTGCCAGCACGGGCTGGTTTGACAAATTTCAGAGACGCTTTGGACTCAAGAGCATTTCTCTGCATGGAGAAGCTGCCTCTGCGGATAAAAAGCAGTGCCAGCGACTCCCCATAACTATGTTCATCACTCGGATGAAGTGATAGTTATGCCTACACCTTTAGCAGAAATAGAAGTTAGGCCCAGGGCGAAGATACTGCACCACCTGATGAAGTGCCCGATGAAGTGGTGCCTTCAGAAGAGCTGTAATGCTCTTCTTGGCTGTGCAGTACCTTCATCTCATCATCATCACCTTCATCACCATCAGTACTGCACAGCCACATAATTCATAATCTTCATCATTCAAGACTTGTAGTATACTTCACTGGTGAGTACCCATATAGAATTTTATATGTTGTTAAAATTACATAGGTTTAAGAGTGTAGAAAGTGGCCCTGGCTGGTGTAGCTCAGTGGGTTGAGCGCAGGCTGTGAACCAGGCATTGCAGGTTCGATTCCCAGTCAGGGCACACGCCTAGGTTGCAGGCCATGTCTCCCAGCAACCGCACATTGATGTTTCTCTCTCTCTCTCTCTCTCTCTCCCTCCCTTCCCTCTCTAGAAATAAATAAAATAAAATCTTAAAGAAAAAAAAAAGAGTGTAGAAAGTGTTTAAGGGCATATGAAATGTTTATAAGAGTGTGGAAAAGATTAATAAGAAAGTGGGAAAGGTTTATAGGAGTGTGGGAGGGGTTTATAAAGCCTTAAAATATATACAAATAATAATAATAAATATGCTGCTACTTTGCAGATTTTCACCTATCTCAGGGGTCTCTGGAATGTGACTCCTGTGACAGGTGAGGGATCACAGTATTTTTCAGTCTGCAGGCTAGGAAATCTGAAGTTACCACCCTGGGAAATTCAGGGCCTGGCAAGGACTCACTTCCTGGTTCATGCATGGCTGTCTTCTCACTGTAACTTCACACATGGCAGTAGGGGCAAGGGAGCACTCTGTATTCTCTTTTATTTTATTTTGTTTTTAAGGTTTTATTTATTTATTGTTAGAGAGAGGAGAAGGGAAGAAGTAGAGGTAGAGAAACATCAGCATGTGGTTGCCTCTCATGTACCCCCCACTGGGGACCTGGCCCACAACTGAGGCATGTGCCCTGACTGGGAATCGAACTGGCGACCCTTTGGTTTGCAGGCCCACACTCTCATGACTTAGCCTCCCAAAGGCCCCATCTCCATATACCATTATAGTGAGGATTAGGTTTCAGCATACAAACTTTGGGAGAACACAAACATTCAGTCTACAGCAAAGAACCAAATAGTAATTTATTAGGTTGAGAAAGGGCATTCTAAGCATTCTAGGCAGAGGAGAAGCGCAGAGCTATGCATGGTTTCATGACAAGGCCTTGGGTACTCAGGAGCCTTAGAAGTTCAGTGAGGTTGTTTTCAGGGTCTGGTGAGATTGTGAAGAGCTTTACATGCCAGTGCAGGAAACTTGCTTTTACCTGTACATTGCTGGGAGCTAAAGCAGAGGTGTCCCACCTTTTGGCGTCTCTGGGCCACACTGGAAGAAGAGTTGTCTTGGGCCACACATTAAATACACAAACACCAACGAAAACCGATGAGCATAAAAAGGGTTTTAAGTTAATTTATGATTTGCTGTTGGGCCATATTCATAGCCATCCTGGGCCACCAGTTGGACACCCCCAGCAAGGCTGTGATTGACTAGGAGAGACTCTTGTGGGATATTTTTTGAGGTAGAATCATTGTGGTGTGACGACCAACTGGGTGGGAAGATAAAACAAAGTTTCAGAGATTAGAGATATAGAGAGGGAGCAAATTTGAAGCAGAATAGCCCTGAGTTCTTTGTGAGTGTGGTAAATACAATGCTCTGAGCTCTGAGGGCACTGAGATGGAAGAGTCTGACGAGGAGATAGAAACACCGTCTGAAGCGCGAAGAGAGGTCTGGGCTCCTGTTTGTGATGTGCCTGTTCGTTACAGTTGGCTCTCTCCATGGATGAGCTCTCATCTGTGTCTTGGTCCTGCCAAGTAAACACTGTTCTGTTTTGTTGTTGCTATTGGGAAAACTGAGGCACATAGAGAGGTTAAGAAGCTTATTTGAGATCACAGCCAGCACCCGGTAGTGACAGAATGAACATTCAGATCTGATACACAAGAACGTATAGTCAAAGAAATTTCAACAAAATTAGGAATAAAAGATTATTGCTTATGCTACATAGCCCCTTATTTAGAATTTTAAGAATATCAATGGGTTAAGAAATACTAGTGCTTTAGACAAAAAAAGAAGTTTTAATTAGTAATCCATCCACTTTTACCTACCAAATCTTGGTTTAGGGTACATCATGCAAGTTTATTTTGTTTGTTTTTATAAAAAAATTTACCTCCATTATGG
>PVIA01015866.1:0-21074 GCA_004024845.1 Tonatia bakeri | reverse complement strand
CAAGGGTCAGCTCCACGGATTCTATGCTCCTTTCAGAAGACTCAGAGTGATCTTGTCTTCAAGGTACAGAAAACCATAAATAAAAACAAGGCAGTCCCACAGCCAGGCTTAGCTTTTAAAAAACACCTATCTCCAAAAGTCTCCAAAGAAACTCAGAAATGAAAAACTGTAGTAGGAAGACTAAAACCAAAAATGAGGTGAGGCTAGTGAGAAATGTTGAAGATAAAAAAGTAGGGCTATGTTTTTTGCTTGTTCTTTTGTTTTAAGCTACGTACAGAGAAATATGAACACAGCAGAGAGAAATCTAGGGCTTCGGGGGAAAGAGTTTAAAGACAAGAAATGACAAAAAGAAAGCAGAGCCAGTTGATTTCTGCCGGTAGAAGGTGAATCGAACCCTGGATTGGAGTCTAACTGTGACTCAGTCACAAGACTCAGTTTCTTCGTCTACAGCCCTGGCTCACAAAGCCGCTGTGAGTAACGCTGAAGGAAATGTTACGTCATGCATGCCCAAGAGCTACACAGACACAAGTTTTTAATCCCGTAGTGAACAAAATACACTTTTTTAAAAGAAATATTAAGAGGAAAGTGGAAAAAGATAAAATTTTATTCACAAAACTTCTGAGGCTGACCTTATATAAAGAAAATGTTGTGCTGAGTTTCAGAAAGCAGTTAGGGATATTTCTCAGAAAGCAGAGACTAATCAAGTCTGCTGACATTCACCTGAAAAGCTTGAAAATGTTATCATGAAACAGGTGATTTATGAAAAGCTGGGGTAAGGGGGGTTCCTGGGACCCTGTTGTGACTCTCTGCACACATTAAAGGAACTTGAAAGAATCCTATCATCACATTCCAAATCTTAATTGTGCTTTACTTAAAAGATCTTGCTATTTCCTTCACTCAAGGTGTATTTTAACCTTAAATATTAGTATATTTCAAGTTACTTGGAAGACACATTTAAAGGACTTTTTAAAATATGAGGGCACCATACAACACTCAAACAGAATGAGTTAGAGCTGGGTTCATTTTGAACATTTAGTGTGACTGAGACGGTATCCCAAAAAGCAACTCAGGTCAAAACATCAGAAAATCACTATTTAGAGCACTTATCGGTTACTTTATTACTTAAAGGTTCCCAGGTAGCTCTGCTAGAAAAAGTTAAGAGGAATATCTTGATTTCTGAAAGCACAAAAAAGTTAAGGGAAATATTTTGAGATTTCAAATCATAAACATTTTAGGAGAAAACATTGGAAAAAAATTTTGTGCTCTTTGGCTAGATAATAATTTCTTAAGTAAATACCAAAAGCACAATCCACAAAAAGAAAATAAAATACTGATAAATCAACTTCATCAAAAGTAAGAACTTCTATTCTTTGAAGACACTGTTAAGAGCATGATAAGGCAAGTCACAGATGTGAAAAAGACAATTGCAAATCATATATCTGATTAATGACTCCTATCCAAGCTGTATGAAGAACTCATACAATCAATGAACAAATCCAACTTAAAAACAGACGAAAGGTGTCTTTGACGTTTCATTAAAGAGGACGCCTCAACGTCTGACACGCACAAGATGCTCAACATCATCAGTCACGAGAAAAGTGCCAATTAAAGCCCCAATCACCGCCACTACACACCTCTCACAACGATGAAATCAGAAGTCTAACCAAAGCAAGAGCTTGTGGCGCAGCGGAGCTGGTGATATGAGAGCCTGCTGGTAGGGCCACAGAACAGAAGCACCTAGAAACCCTTGTCGGCAGTTTCTTAAAATGGGGAACACACACCTACCATATGACTCGGCTGCTCCACTCTTCTGTGCTTGCTCAAGAGAAATAAAAACATGCGTCTACAGAAAGACTTGTATGTAAATGTTAACAGGTGCTTGATTTGTCACAATCAAAAAGTTAAAAATAACCCAAATTTCATCAAAGGGTGACCTGATAAATAATGGTAGAATATCCATTCAATGAAATACTACTCGGCAATACAAAGACATTAACTATTGATACATGCAATAATCACATGGAAGAACCTCCCAATGTGCTGAATACAAGAAGCCAGAGTGGGAATAAGCATGTATTGCATGATTCTGTTCATATAAAATTCTTGGAACCCCAAAGACGGAAGGCAGACCAGTGGTGGTCTGGCAACGATGATGTGGGAGGAGTGGGGCATGAGGATTACAAAGGGATATAAACCAACTTTTTAGAGGAAATAGATGTTAATTTCTTGACTGTGGTGATGATTTCATGGTTATTTACATATTTCAAACCATACCAGATCATACTTTAAACATGTATAGTTTGTTGTATATCAAATATATTAAATTGTGTTCTTAAAGATGTATAAATTGATCTAAATGTAAGACTATATAGAACTTACTTCCTATTGCTAAATTGCCCATAACTCAAAAGAATCACAGATTCTGAAAAACTCTGTAAGTAGGAAAGAAGTTAAATTTCAGAACTGATTCACACAGGTTATGGTGTATAAATCATGCTTTAAGTTTCTGAGTCCTTAAAATACAAACCTTAGGACAGGAGTAAATCAGAAAACATATGCACCGTAAGGACGGCCAGGCCCGGGGGGAACTAGGAAGAACGTAGACCAGGATCACCAACAAGCTACATTCCCGGGCTTTTGGGGAAAAAAATGAGACTTCTATAAAAATATCCTAAAATGTCCGTTATATGGCCAACCTGTGATCAATGTTTGGGTTTACCTGGTACTATAAAAGTGGATTCCCTTTTTAGAATGACTGATATTAAGGTGGAGAGACTCTTCAAATGTAAATCCTGGAATAATTAAGCTATGCCCCCGATGAATATAACTCATGGTCCTTAAGACTGCCTGTTCCCTTAAATTTTGGTAGTGTCACTGGTGGGATCAAACATAAATAATAGGCTTAGGAAGGCATTTTCATATTTTGTATTCCTGCTAAAAAATAAATTTTAGATCACTAACAGACTCTGTTTCAGCCTTTTTAAACACAGAAATACTCGCACCACTCACCCACACGCAGCTTTCTCGTGTTGTCCACAATCAACGAACTTGGGCAACTCTGCAGACGCGGCAGCCTCATGACACCCAGCGCGGATCCAGCAGCGCGAACGGGATTACTTTACGGTCGTGGTGCTGCACAAAACACACAGTCTCACCGCAGCTCCAAGGCTCAAACAAACACCGCAGGCAAGGCTTTCTACACCAAGAGTGTGGGGTTTTCACCTGCGAGAGGCCAAATTACACCGCCCTTAAGAGCACAGACTCGAGCACCGGACTCAAAACCCGACGTCAGACACTTGGACAAGTCTCTGATTCCTCACCTATAAAATAAGGGCGTTCAGAGTATCTACCTCGTAGGACAGTTACACAGATTAAATAAATGAACAGGCATAAAGCTCCTAGAACTATGCCTCACTCATGGGAAGCACCCAAGAAGTTTCACTTTGTCGTGGCTGTTGTTATGATGATGCTCATGTTTGTCACTGTTAATATCTAGGGTAATGAACACTGTCACTGCCAATTTGAAAACTGCAACTGTATCTACCAAGAATTAGTATAAAAAAATCTGAATAGACATTTTGTCAAAGAAAATATACAAGTGGCCAATAAGCACATGAAAAGACGCTCGACGTCACCACTCACTAGGGAAATGGACACCAAAGCCACAGGACACACCACTTCACGCCTACTGAGGTTGCTACAATCAAAGAGAAGGAAAAAACAAGAAAACACGAGTGGACAAGGATGCAGAGGCCCAAGCCCTTCTGCAGTGCTGGCAGGAGTGAGAACGGTGCCCATGCTGTGAGAAAGCTCCGTGGTTGTTCAAAGGGGTAAGCAGAATCACCCTAAGAACCAGCAATCCCACTTCTAGGCAGACATTCAAGACCTGAGAGCAGTACCTCAAAGAGATATTTGCATATCAATGTTCAGCATTATTCATCATAACCAAAAGGTGAAAACGACCCAGTGTCACTGACAAATTAATGGATCAAAGAAAATGTGGTTTATACATACAAATGAGGACAAACATTGTGTGATTCTGCTTTGCAAAACTTCGTAAAAGCGTGGAATTCTACATGACATGCTCGCAGGTAAATGAAATTACAGGGCTGGCTATGTGAGAGAGGCAGGATCACTGCTCGTTAAGCTAAAGGGCAAGAAAAATTATCAGCCCATAGACATTACAAAATAAAGCCTCTCAAGAGTTAACTCTCGGCCATGACTATTCAGATGTACACCGAAAAACGGCACCTAAAACTCTCCTCTGAAACTGATTTCGGGTATACTTGCAAAAGAATGATTTAGGGATCTCTGACCCGAACGGAAGAGCAAGAAATGTGGCCACGTCAAATCCTCTGGAGCATCTTTCTGTATCAAAAGGGATAACCATATGTGACATTATTCTTTCTTAACCGTGTTGTCAAGCTAGATGCAAAAAATAAGCATGTATGTCTTCATTTCTGTAAAAAGGAAAACCACTAGGAAGTCTTTATACAATGAGAAAAATACTAAAGTAGAGTCATTTTTCAGGTATTGAAACATGTCTTTCATTAGCTGGCAGCTGCGGTGCTGGCCGTGGTTTTCCGAGGTCGGTCTGCTGATGCAGACTAATCGCCATCCACTTGGGCAGAACCGGCCCATGTCTACATAGGAACACGCACTCGAAAGTCTTTGGGCTTCCTCACACAGGGGCATTCCTGAAACTCACAAATACACAGAAAGTTGTACACAGTCAATTTACACATTATAGCCTGCCCAATTTAATTCAAACAAAATATCCTGCTAACCTCCACTATGTTAACCGGATACCAGAATCTTCATTTTATTCTCAAACTGACCTATATCATTGTTAAATGTTAAACTATTTTGTTCCTTCCTAAGTTTGAACTTCCTAAGTCCCTAAGTTTGCTACTTTCTGACGCAGCAAGGCAAGCTCATGAGTATGTTACATACTAAACAAAACAGGTAGTTAATAAAACAATATTTGGGTATGATTCCGACTATAGTCGTACAGCATTCTGGAAAAGGCGAAACCACGGAAGAGTGAACGTATCAGCGGTGGCCAGGGGTTAAGTCAGGCATGCGGAGGAGTGAAGAGACAAAGCAGAGGGTTTGGGGGGCACTGGAAATACTCCGTATGAGACACTGTAGTGGTGGATACCTATCATTATGTATTTGTCCAAACCCACAGAGCGTACGACACCAAGAGTGAAGCCTGACGTGAACTGCAGATTTGGGGTGATAATGACTTCATCAGTGTTGACAAACGTGCCACTCTGGTTAGGGATGATGATAATGGGCGGGAGCGGCTATACATGTGTAGGGGTGGGGGCATATGGGAAATCTCTGTACTTTCCTCTGGATTTTGCTGTGAATCTAAATCTGCTCTTTAAAAAAAGAGTCCTTTAAAAAAGAAAATTTAGCCCTGGCTGCTGTGGTTCAGTGAACTGAGTGCCAGCCAGCAAACCCAAGGGTCACTGGTTTGATTCCCAGTCAGGGCACATGCCTGGGTTATGGGCCAGGTTCCCAGTAGGGGGCACATACGAGGCAACCACACATTTATGTGGCTCTCCCCCTCTTTCTCTCCCTCCCTTTCCCTCTCTCTAAAAATAAAAAAATAAACATTTTTTTAAAAAAGGAGTACCACTGGAAAAACAACTCAGTTTTTGAAGGACAGTCTTACAAGCATTAGAACTCTGAGGATATTTAATATGTGTTAAATAATGTTTAAGGCACCTCATGAAATCTATGAAAAATATTTCACTATGTCAAAAGTAGGATCACAGAAGTAGGACTTAAAATTATAAAACATACTTTCACATACTTTGTAGCAGGAACTGCTTTCCAGGAAAGTCACAACAATTTGGCACTAAGTCTCATGCCTTTAAAAATACTCTTCTAGAAATCCAGCCTAAGGAAAAAAGTCAGAAGTTCAATTCAAAGACTTGTGCAAAAAGATCATTAGTAGACTGTTAATATAAAAATTTTTCTGAAGTGTTAATGCCTAAAATAGGATAATGGTTAGGTATGTCCAATTAGAGTCATTAACAAATCATATTTTCATATCATAAAGCCTCAGAAACAAAGCAGTGTGATACTAGCACACGAATACAGACAGACCAATAGAACAGAGTAGACAACCTTGAAATAAACCAAAATCCAAACGGCAACCCTTAAAGGATAGAGGAGTCACCGTAAATCAGTGGGGACGATGGACTGTCCCACAAATGATGTCGGGACCACCGGAAAGCCGTCTTCCTGACAACAGAGCTGCATCCGTATCACACACCTTACACCGGCATGAGTTCCAAAGGATTGAAGATGTAAATGCCAAAAATGAAAACAAAGAAGGACCAGACGCACCATGGGAGAATAATTCCAGCCTCAGAGCAGGAAAGGCGGCCATCGTCACTGTAACACGAACCAAAGGCCGTACGAGAAAACACACACTTGACTGCACACAGTTTCCTCATGGGGGGGGGGGACACGGACAACTCATCACAGGTAACAGGTTCTTCATCTAACACACTACGGGGTCCTACAAATCCCCCAGAAACAGACCCCACAACCTATCAGAAAATGGTCAAAAGACACGTACAGTTCACAGAAATGGATATACTTAAATGACTCTGTAAGACATTCAATTACACCTAATATAAGAAACACAAAAAATTAAAATCAAACTAACACTATTTTTTGCCTTTCAGAGTGTCAGATTGAGAAAGTCTTGGTAATTTCCTATGTATGGAAGACTAGACACTCCTACAACCAGCTGATGAAATATAAACAGATAGTCCCAGAGAAGAGCAATTTGCAAATATCTGTCAAAATCACAAATATGTACACCTTTGACCTAACAATTTTATGAATTTTTCTTGCAGATATACCCACCCACAAGCAAAATGGCTTACAGTCAAGATTATTCACTGCAGTATCACTTGCACCAGAAGACTTGGGGAATGGTTAAATTATGATTCACCCAGGCATTATGCAACCATAAGAAGAATAAGGAACTGCTTTACAAATTGATGGGAAAAATATATCCAAGATTATTAATAAGTGTGTATGAGGGGGAATGTAAAACAGGAATAACACAAGGTGAAGATCAATTCTTAAAACGAGCTATCATTTGTGTAAAAAAGAAAAAAAGCAGCACTGACTGGTGTGGCTCAGTGGGTTGGGTGTTGTCCTGAAAACCAAAAGGTTGCTGGTTCGATTCCAGGTCAGGGCACATGCTGGGTCACGGGCCAGGTCACTGACTGGGGGCATGTAAAAGGCAACTGACTGATGTTTCACATGTTGATGTTTCTCTCCCTCTTTTTTCCTCCCTTCCCTTCTTTCTAAAAATAAATAAATCTTTTTTTTTTAATGGAAAAAAGCAGGTGCAGTAAAAGTCACGACAGCATTAATTCAGATATAAAGCGATTAACGACTGGCTCCAGACCCCACAACACCTAGCCCACCTCTTTTGCAAGCCTACTCCATTCATTTCATTAACCTCGACAAAGAAATGGTATATTTTTTTAACTAAATTTCTGGACCCCACTCCTTGCAGAGTCGTTGCTTACCTATTTATCTGCCTCCGTGTGCTTAACTAGATACAGAAGACTACACGAGCATTTCAAACATGCATTGATTGTGGGGGTGGGAGGGACAATGACGGCCTGCCAGACGAGACGGCAAGTGTGGGTAAGAGAGGAGGGGTGAAAGAGGCCCCATGTCACCATGAGACAGTCTTTCTGGAGCACCAGGGTATCCCCCATCGGCCAAGATGGCTGCAGGGGGAGGTTCTCACACTGAGCAGGCAGACAGCTAGAGATACCCAATAGAAAACTGGTTAGGGCACGAGCAGGAAAAGCTAGCAAGATCATTGGATAGAGGAAAAAGCCTTCCCGCCCACTGCACTCCAGTACCTGACTGGGGGTGGGACCAGGGGAAGGCAGGCACAGGTGCCACAGAAGTCAAAATGGTGCGGGCGGAGGTGCTGGACCAAAGAGGCCTGTGGGTCCAGCCTGGGGAAAGAAGGGATTGGTGCACACAGTGTGAGAAAGTCTGAGAAGTTGGTCATTTTGAGAAAGCATCTGGCCTGTCCCACACTCAAGCTCCTATAATCCCAGGGGAACAAAGAGGCTCTTGGGCTGGTGACTCACTCTTGCTCATGACCTGAACTCACACTGTGCACACCCCTGTTCTGTCCATGGGCCACGTGGCCTCATCAGCCACGCAGCCTTAGCAGCCACGTGGCCCATGGCCTGCAGGATGGAGCCTCTCTCTTTGGCGCACCTGGTGATACTCTTGCCCATGGGTCCAAGTGCTCTCTTGCCCAGGAGTACACAGACCATGTGGCTCCAGCAGCCACATGGACCATGGACTCCAGGAGGGCCTCTCCTTGCCCACCTGGTGATGCACTGACTGGAGCATTCACATACTGGAGTACACAGCCATGGGACCCCAGCAGCCACATGGCCCACAGTCACGTGGGCAGTCTGAAATAAACAACAGCCACGAACAGGCTAAGCTTCTTGAATGGGGACTGTGACCACTTAGCGGCCACCTGTGGGCTCCAGAGGTCTGTGACTCAAATTGGAGCAGGAACCCTGGAGGCTGGCTTTGTCTGGGTCTTGCTGAGAAGACGGGTGTTGAGACCAGAGTCTGCCTTTCTCCCAGACCGCGCAGCACCACTGTCCTTGGGCACCAGCGTCTGCCTTGCCAGTGCGGCTTCGGTGACAACGGGAAGCCGAACCCCCGTTTTTGTGTTCAGTTACACTCGTGAAGTTACCCTTTTATACCTTCTGAATTTTTAAATAAGATACATTATGTATTTTTTAAATTAAATTTAAAAATAAAAATATATTTGAAAAGTTTTTAACATCTTCAAAAACTGTAAGAAGATGCACTGTTAGAAAAAAGACAGGATATAAAAGATATATACAGTATGATACCAATTATGTACAAAAAAGTACATCAGAACACAGAAAAGACTACAATGAAATACAATATTAAGAGAATAGTTATCTCTGAGTGGTGGAATTATAAGTGATTTTAATTTCCTGTGGATTTTCCTGTGATTCAAATCATATTCACAGGTTATATTCACAATTAGAAAAAACAGTATTATTTCTCTAATGTCATAAATCAAAGGGGTTAGAAATTAAAAGGAAAGGTAGAAAGTTATTAGGGATTATCCAGGGCTCTAAGCATCATGTGAAACATTCAAATTTCCTTAAAACTTCACTTCCAATAGCAGAATCCAGAATTTACGGACGAAGACTTCAGGAGAGCAGATTGCAAAAGCTCATCTGGCCTCTAGTCTACTTCTTAAGGGTCACTGTGAGATCAGGCTCATCCTGCCGTTTGCTGGCTGTTTTGTCCATTTCTGTTTTCTGTTACCTAGGTGATGGTACTTCCAGCACTTCCCTTCAAGACTGTGACACTAACAATCTGATATTTCTCAGTGTCCAGCTTTCTTGACCTCCGGCTTTGAAAGGCCATCTCCCTCGGGGAAAACAGTAGGCTCTAGAAGCCAAAACAGGAGGCTGAGGAATCCGAGGTTGAGTTCTAATCCTGACAAACTGTGGCATTTGTCTCCAATATTGCGAATAAACTAAAATTCTTCAGCTGGTTTCCTTAGTGAGGAAACTTAAAGGATTGTTCTGAAAAATATTTAGGACTATCAGCCTTCACGTTTCTTTTTAACTTTTTGCACGACACCTCTGAATTTTGTTTCCTTGCCTGATGTTAAGTATTTTCCTCTCTAAATTTTCACTCTTCCACACATCATTTGCAAGTCTCACCCATCTCTGAGCCCCAGGAGTGTGGTGGTAGAAGGTACTTTCAGAAAGCTTACTGAGAATGACGCCGTGTGAACAGAATCTGAACAATGTTGAAGACAATTTATGGAGAAATAAGAATGCAATCAGGATCTAAAGTGGATCCTTATGAGCAAAGTACATGCAGCCAACTACTTACTATAACCAACCCTTGGAAAGGGGAGGTAACTCCTAACATCCGAACCCTGCCAGGAGATAAGGAAGATGTAACTTCTGTATGACCACCTAGCTAAAGAAGTTTTGTCATGCCTTCAAGTGCTCAATTTCTACTCCCTTTTCTCTTTACAGGATACCCACTAACACCACTGTACTGGGCCTTAGGACATCTTGCTGTTTGTCCTCCCATTTCTGTATCATGCCCTTCTTGACGGCTGCCTTCTCACTAGAAAATAAGCTCCATTAAATTTGTAAAGGATACTCGACCTACAGGCCTTGAGGAGCACTTGATAGCCTTTGGGAAGAAAGGTGTTTTCACAAACATCAGAGAGCAATTATCCCTGTGCCAAAACAGGGTGAAGCAATTTCAGCAGTGCCCTCAGCCCGCTGCAAAGCCCTCCTCCTGGGTAACAAGACCAAACACCTCTGGTTACTCAAAAGTTATTCCAACAGGGAGGGACGAGGGAGCAGCCGCTGAATTTTTTCTGGATTAACTCAGTCATTCACTGAATGCTTTTTTTGTGGTTCACCTACTTAAAAGGTGATCAAATCACTTTGTGCTACTACTGATGAGAGCAACCTGCAAAGAACAATTACATAAACTCTCTGCTTCAATTTACCTCACCCTTCTTCCTAATGAAACAGCTCTGGAAACCACTGCCTGGCCGTCAGCTATTTCCTTAGCAATCTCAGTAAAGCCTACTTTTTTCATCAAGTGAATCATTTTTCCTCGGCAAATTGGAGAAATTTATTTCATTCAACGGAACAGGACACAACTGTACATCGTTTTTAAAGTGTATGCACTGAATTTTATTACCTGCAAAAGATAAAGGAAATCCTTACAAACAAGCTATTCTTAAATACAGACGGGTGCTCTAGAACTTCGTATTATTTAAGTCAGAAAGTTTGTACAGAACCTCAATTCCATACCTGCAATTCCTAAATCCAAAAAGCTCTGAAAGTACTTATTTCGTAACTTCCTTAGCAGTAAAATCTGACCAGCGCTGACATAACACTACTTATAGCCTTATACAACACTTAGTGTGAATGTTCATTTGTTTAACTGCAGAAATGTCACCATGGCTGATTCCTGAATGTTGCTCCAGACCCCACTAGGGGCTTAATGTCACAGTATATATACTCACCGTATTTTCTAAAATTTAAAAAAAAAAAATTCATTCTGAAACACCCTAGTCCAAATAGTTTTGGAAAAGAGATAGTGGACGTATAGTCTCATTCTTCAAAAATATTTTTATTCTTTGAAAATAAAACAGCAATAAACCAACATGACAGAGGATAGAAAAACACTAAGATGTTATAAAGGAAATTATCTTTCATCTGTAAACGTTTACAGAACACATGATTTAAATAACAAATTCTCTCTCAAAGGAAGAAAAAAAGGGGCTAACTGAAATCAATATAATTGAGAAGAAACGGGACAGGCCTAGGCTTCCTGCAAGTTCTCTTATTCCAGTGAAGGCCTGTCTGCTCCCAGTGAATGTTGCTAAAATGCATTTGGAGTTGACAGGAAACCGCGCTAACACTCATAGTCAATGCCACATCCTAAGCACTGAACTCAAGCTTAAGATCCCAAGAATCCCTGAAGCATTATTAATACTCATTTGTAAAGTTCAATTAACAGTATTTGAGGAAATTAAAACACTTAGATAACATGGACGCATTTGGGGAAGTACTGGGCAAACACTAATGTTCTAGCAAGCAATGAGCTAGAGCACACAAAACTTTTAGTCTTGCTTGAACAATTTCATTCATTTATGCATTAAAACAAAACAGAAATTTGGAGGCTCATATTTAAGACGTGTAGGAATGGATGCTTTGCTAAGAATATTCAAAGTTAATTGTGTGAAGAACATTTCTGCATAAGGTCAGTCAGTCACATCTAATTCAAGCTGGACCAAAATGAAACAACTTCCTGGGCTTGTTACTACTTGCAACATTTTAGGTAAATATAGAGACACAATATCTAAGAGTGCAACAAAATACATCTCAGCCTTTGTCTCTTAATTCCTGAAGTACAAGCAGTATTACTGCCACAGGTAAAACCTCTGCCCGCTTCAACTCATGCCCAGTTCGTGAGAAATTCCTACCAAATTCCCACTGTTATATCTCTGGAATTATATGGTATTTCATGCAGTATAATTAATTCTCTTTTTCCTCTGCTTGCTGAAATAGTACCAGCCTTTAGAAATTTTAATAAACAGTGAGCTATATAGTAGCTTAATGGTAACCAACAATGTTGATATTATGTACTTCATTAACTGAGTATATTGGATAAGTCATACTGGTATTATTAAAATTTAAAACTACGTGATCGGTGATCACTTTATCGTGGTGACCATATTCCCCTCTAACTACCCAAGAGCACGTCTGTGCATACACGTGCAGACCTGTTGTGCTGATGAGTGCCGCGCTCCGGGACAGCCACCGCCACAGACTGGTGTCTCCCAAAGGGCGTCCTAGGCTCGCTATCCATTCATGGTCAAGTAGTTAATTTTAATGTTCTCATTGTTTACCAGAACGCACAGGCAGTGAGGCTGGCTTTGCTGCTCCCCGTTTCCTTTCGCTAGCCTGCTGAGCTTTTTCAGCCAATTGACTTTGCTTTGAGGCTATAAATATCTGAAAAATGTTCTGCATTTGATGCTGTTGGATTCTGCATCCATATTTAGCTGTTTGTGGCATGCCTTTGTGTAAGTGGCTCCACCACCCATACAGTCGGACAGGTTGAGATCTGGACAGTCGAAGGACAGATGGATCAACATGCGGCAGACACCAACTTACTGTGAGCAAGGTACCAATCTGCTAGACACGGCGGTAATGACGGGGGTGGCAGGAGAGGAATGCAAAGATAAACAAGACAGCTCCTTGGTGTCAGAAATTTTATCGTCTTGACAGGGCGTGGGCAAAACTAATTGTAATACTGAAATACAACAAATGAAACATTTTTACAACGAAAAGAAAATGAAGACTAAGAGAATAAATTTTTCTTAGCTGTGTCTCAAAGATATGCATTTGTGCTCTAAATATAGACCTATCTATTGTAAAGGCTCTGAACATATTCCAAAAAAAGTTTTCCAATCATGGCAATACATAAAACTCAGGATGGTGTGTGTGTGTGTGTGTGTACTCAACTTCCCAAGAGTAAACTTAAAACAGTGCCTAGTCTCCCAGTTTGGTGAGGTAAACGAATGAAATATCACTTCTAAAAGTTTCTGTTAAGATCATTTTAGGGCGGGGAGGGGGTACTTTTGTTGCTGTCTGTTTGCATACTAGTTGCAAACGTAAGTGATCTGCAGAGGATGTAAACCCCAGCCAGAAGCCAGCCACACTTAATAGAGCTCCTTATTTTGCACCCTATCCTAAAACTCACGTGGCTATTTCAGGTTAGGTCTCAAAACTGCATGAGCTGAACCTGAGTGAGACCCCCATCCCCACCTTCCTGTCTTAAGAAAACATTCCAAACAAACATATGTCTGTCCTCGACATTCCTCCTTTCAAAACTCAGTTCACTGACCTTTTGGTAAAAGTGATCCCCAGGATCCTCTGACAATAACGATTTAAATGCATTACGGGCTTGCTCGATGCCTCGCCCCAGGAGTCAGGCTGGAAATGGTAGGCCAGTGTAGATAAAATAATAGGGCAGGACATAGAATCAGACAAGTCTAAAGCTAAAATGGACCACAGATGCCAATTACTCCAGATTCCACATTTTACATAGAAACGTAGACCCACAGAGTTAAAATTACTCGCCCAAAGTTAGACAACCAATTTGTGGCAAAGCCAGAATGAAAAACCAAGTTCTCAACCCCCAGTTTTATACTCTAGACTAGGTTTCCCAGTTTCTAGATTTCTAAAAACAACAACAACAACAAAAAAAAAAACATTAGACTACATGCATCAAAGTCTCTTTAAATTGTGTGGGAAAATCCAGATGTTCCAAAAACAATGAGGACTTTTAAAGCCCCAAACAAACAAGTAAACAAGAACATCGACAAAAAAACTAGTATTTTTCAAATTGATTTTCTACATTCTATTATTTTTACTTCAAATCTTTTCAAGGAGTTACACAACAGGCAACTTAAAAACTACCTAAGAACATAGCCAACAGTCATTCAGGTCATTCTGGAATATTTACATCAACCCAAGGCAACAAAGTAGTATCCAGGATGAGCTGCTTCAGAGGAAGGAAAGTGGCAGTTCTACACAATAAATAAAAACGACTTCTGGTTAATGGGTAGGGAAGACAAAAAAGTTACAGGCAGTAGAAAGTCTGCAACTTGACAATGAATGAATGCACACTGGGTGTGCGAGACAGCGAGTATGTGCGTGTATACGTACGGACACACATATTTAAGCACACATACCCACACACGCACTTCACAAATCCAGCCCTAGCAATGGACTCCAAAAACAAGCACGTATTTTTATGGGTTTCATGCAAAAAAAAAATTATAGTTAACCTCGGTCTAGAAAACCCAGACAGAACAGTTCTGCACCTGGCAATACTGAATTATCATGCATACCTGTTCTTGCAGCAACACAGCCCTCCCTCTAACTTCATATGAAAACAATATGCCAAGGAAATGTGTAAGGACAGGAAAAGGGCTACAACAGGGAAATGTTGTGACCACGATACATACTCTGATTCAAGCTTATTTTCAGATTCTCACCGACCTTTGCTATGAACTATCGGCTAAGCGGGATTAGCAGGTGGATGGAAAATCAGGCACTAAAATTTTTAATCTGCTGAGAAGGAACTGGGAGACTTTGCATCCTCTCCCACTTCTTTGCTTCAATTCTTTCAGTTAATTAGAATACCACCAAGCAAAATACAAAGCAGTACCTACATACAAAAGCTGGATTTTTAGAACTGAAAGGGCCATTAAGAGATTATTTAATCCAATCCACTCATTTTACAGGTGAGGAATCAGAGGCTGAAAAAGTGACCCGATCCCTCAAATCACACAGCCCCTCAGGGGTGAACTGAGACAGAAATTCAAATCTCTGGACTCTGAGCTCTGTGATCTTCCGCAGGGTAATAGACGCGACATCTTGAAACCAACTAACTATCTAGAGAGACAACTTCTAAGTCTTGGTCGCTCTTGAACAGAAAACAAGTACCCTGTTCACAAGTATGAAAAAAGGAAGCATGACGGACGTGACCACTACAGGCTCAGACGCAGGTAACTGCAGCAGATCACGGTGCCTGAGCCCAGGTGCTTCAAGTGTGGCGTGTCAGACTCAGCCCCAGGAGAATGCCTTTTGTGTTCATGCAAACTCAGTGATAAACATCGTGACGTTTCAGTATTTTGGGAAGCCACTGCTCAGCCCCAAACGTCAGGCTATAAATCCTCAGGCTATGAGTTTCCAAAAGCAGCATGGTTTCAAGGCTGCCACCAGGCTCACCCTCATAGGATCTCATCACTCTGTTTTAATTAAAGAGGTGGTTACTAGGAATGCAGAAAGGGAAAGTTTCAGTGTGTTCATCACTTTTGACTTGCTGAGTAGCAACTCAGTCACTTTACAAAGACAGCCCGAAACAACAGTGCATTCTGAAGCAGCCCACACCCCTTGGTCTAATCGGTTGTCTTTGGAGAGCGAGGTTCAGAAAGAGGTTACAGATTAGTCTTTTCCCACCAAATGTAGAGTTTTACTAAGCTTTTTCACAGTGTCTTGGTCTCCAGCCTCGCCCCCATCAAGAGGAAGAAATGAAATCCCGTGCACTGGACTGCACGGTGTGCTCCACCAGACCTTCGTGAGCACCGGGTGACAGCTCCCCAAGCCGTCACCCGAGAATGAGGGCTGAACGGCCCAACACCACCTTGAACTTACTACAGGTGCCTGAAAAGGTCCAAAGACCACGCCGAGTCCCATCTCTCCACCCAGGGGGCTGGCCGGGAGGACTTGTCAGAAACACGCCCCAGAACAAAAGGGGACGTGGGAAACTGACCCCGCGTGGACGGGGGCTGAGATCGGGCCGAAACTAACCGGGGGACGGCTTCCAGCCTGAGCAAAGAGAAGAAACCCCGGCCTCTGCGTCCTTACCGTACACCCGGACCCAGCTCTGCTGCTGGCACACCGACTCCAGCAGGATCCGGTCCAGCATGCCCCCGGCCACGGCCCCGCTGACGGGGACCGCGGCGTCCAGCTCCTCCGGGGGCAGCGGCGAGTCGGACTCCAGTCCCGGGAACATCTCCGGCCAGGACAGCGCCTCCGCGGCTCCTCCGGACGCCGGCGAGAGCTCCATGGTGCCCCGGGCGACGCGGCGGCGGCGGGCGGGCGCGCGGCTCCGCGCCCTGCCTGCGGGAAGGGAGGCGCAGAGCGCCGCGGCGGGGCAGGCGGCGAGCGACACCCGGCGCGGACGCGGCTCACCTCCTTCTCCGCCGCCCACTGTCCGCGCCCCGGGCGCCGCAGCCCACCTGCAGCCGGCGGGCGGGACCGAGGCCGGGAGGCGGGTCCAGCGTGGCCCCGGCCGGGGGCGCGTCCGGGCTCAGGTGTGGGTCCCCCCGGGGCGAGGACGAGGAGGAGCCCGGGAGGGGCGGCTCGCCCGCCAGTCCCCTCGGAGCCGCCTCCCTAAACCCCGGCCGGCGTGCCCCGCAGCCGGAGCGGGCTCGGGCTGGGGCCGGAGCGGGGCGGGCAGGGCTGGGCGGGGGGCGCCGCCGCCAGGGGCCGCCCCCTCCGACCGGCTCCCGCCGCCGCCGTGGGGGCTCCGAGCGTCCGCGCCCTCTGCCAGGGGGCGGGGGGCGTTGGCCCCGGGTTCTCCCCCTCCTGCCCTCGGCCCCCACGCCCGGAATGAGCCGGCCCGCCCTCCCCCCTAACTCTCAGGCCACCGCTGCCGTCGCGGCTCCGGCTCCGGCTCCGGCTCCGCCGCAGATCTCAGAAGCCCGGCAGCCGCGGCGGTGGCGGCGGCAGGCGGCATCCCAGGGTGATAGGCCGGAGCAATCGAGGGCCGAGCGCCGGGCCGCGTGTGCAATCGAGTAAAGTAGCGGAGGAGGAACTGCCGCCGAAGGCAGGAGAAATCGGACACCGAATCATTCATCCGGCCAGCCCCGCCCCCTTTTCAATTACAGTCTTCGCGGCCGCCCTGCGCGGCGTGGTCCCGGGCTCCCCAGCAGCAGCTTAAGCCTACAGTGGAGGCGGTGTGGGAGGCGGAGAGGGAGAGGGGTGCGGGAAATTTAAAAAGAAAGAAAAAGAGCTTCCCTTTCCTGTCTTCCCTCCCTTTCCCTTTTATGCCTTCATTGATGTGTTTGTGGATTTAAACCTATTTTTCGTACTGGGCGCAGGATTGGAGAGGCTGTTTTATTTTACAGTCGCCCTGGGGAAAACGCCTTTCTTAGCTCAGAGGAAAGTTGGCGACGGGGTCCGGGACCGTGAGAGCCGTGTGGGCTCGGCGCTCGGCGCCCTGTCCGCGCTGAAGCTGGACTTGTCATCAACTTAGAACAGCGTGGTTAAGAAGTGTGGTGTGGATGGATGGACGGGCCTCACAACCAAGCACACGAATTGTCCAAAAGCCCAGTATTAAACAAACATGTTTCTCTCTCTTTTTTTTAGCCTTTGATCTTTGTGCAAGATGTTGGCTTTTTTTCCTCTAATGATGTCACTTGCGTTGTATTTTGGGTCTATTTGTAGACTCTGTCTCCCTTGATTTTGGCTTTGATTTTATGCCCACCCAAGGCGGTATCCACTAGTTCAGGTTTAAGAGATTGCTGACAAATTTAAAATAGCAACGGAGTGCCTTGTACACAGTAGGTCTTCAGCAATGTTTTGAACATTGCTAGTGAAAACGGAGCAGGAATTCCACAAGTATATGGTTTGGGGGTTGTTTGTTTGTTTGTTTGTTTGTTACAATTTTTTGGAGAATTTTCCTTAGCATTCTTCCCTCATTTCTCTCTACTTTGCACAGAGACTGGTTTACAAGGAGACATTTTCATGTTTTGGTTCTGTGGTATTCTGGCGTGTTATTTGGGTTTATCAAGAGCTGTGAGGAGTATTTGTAACCTCCAAATTCTTACTTAGAGTAACAGTATTTCTAAGCAGGAAGTGACCTTAAAGATAATCTCACTATGCCTTCTTGTTTAACAGGTGAGGAAACTGAGGAACAGCCACGTTACCTGGAAATCAACCACCAATACAGGTGGGTCTGACGTATCTCAATGATAATGGTAACTTCAACTTTATCTCTCAAGAACCTTTTTGTGGTTAAGCTTGCTGATATGTGGCTTGGTGATGTATTTGTGGTGGTCATTTCGAATATCTAGAACCCTGATTTCTTACTATCTTACCCCACAGTCAGACTTCTAAGTCTAAACCATTGCATTTTTTTCAGTGCTTGAGTGGACGAGGGATGGTGTTGAAGCGAAGAGAGTATAGGACCCAGTGTTGCACAGAGCCAGCATTTTTATTTATACCGAGTCACCATTGAAACCATGGTAACAGAAGTCAGAGAGCAAGTGAATAATGGGCATCAGATGTACAAATTTGAGTGTCTCTTCATTAGTCAATAGGTAAGGAATCTATTTACCCAAGCAATTATCTCAAAGCAGCCTTAGGAGTGGTGTGTAAAAACAGGGTTCTTGGTTGTTGATGTTTTTGTTTTTTTAAGCTTACTCTTTCAGCAGCATCAGCCATTCTGGAGCTAAAGAAAAGGTTCCTGCCAATTCCCAGCCATCCTACTTTCTTCATCCAGATTCTCCAAATCCTGGGCCCTGCTTCACACCCCTGTTCTGACCTCTGACTAGCTGCAGTGGTTTTCTAGTTGTCTAAGTAACAGTATGTCTGGAATTTACCTAGTGTTTACAATTTGAACAGGAAAATACTTTAACCAACTGAACAATAATTCTATGAGATAAACAAAACCATTATTTTTGAAATTGCCATTTAGCCAATGGGAAAAAAAATGGAAACACAGAATTCTATTGAGCAACCTACCTAAACACAGCTAGTTAGACAGATTAAAACCCTAGTCTTCTAATTTTTTAATTCACTGATGGATCTGAATGCTTTAAGGGTCCCCTTCACCCCTTGGTAGACAGAGTTGTTCTAACTCGTGTGAAGCCAAGAGTAAATGCTTCATGGTTGTTTTTTTTTTTTTTTCAAATTATTATTGATAGGGGAACTAAAAGTTCAAGCTTTTAGTCCTAGTTCATAGGCTTAAGTGATCACTGCTTGCGGAAAGCTGTTATTCCAGGAAGTGGAATACAGGATCCCTGAGTCCAGGAGGTAGACAAGCAATTCAACCCTTGTGCCTCAGGGTGCCTGCGAGCGATGCAGATGGTATCTGTCAATCAACAGATAAAGAGGTAGAGGAAAATCACCACTCGGCTGCAACTCTCATCCGACTAACCTTTTTTCCACCCCCTTACCTACCGTTCCTTCTCCTTATAAAAAGATCACCTTGAAATGAGATGTTAAGGTGGTTTTTGAGGGCGTACAACCCATCGTCTTCTCAGCTCCCGGCCATTTGAATAAAGCACCCATAAAGATGCAATCTTTGCCTCCACTTACTGGTTTTGGTAGTGACACACAGCACAAACGTCAACTTGTCTGGGTTCATTATCAATTAAGAAAAATTTTGAAGAAAAACAAAAACAAATAAAAGTGATAAACCAGTTTGCATTGTTGGGAGGCATTTATACTCCTGCTTGGATTTATATGTGGCATCTCCCTGGGGTAATCCCAGATCTTACTGTGGATATAAATCCTTGGCTGATAAAGTCTGCATTTACATTGTAGTCGCAAACTGGGCCTTTGTGTGCGAACTACAATAGAGCTAAGGCCCCATCTCTGCCTACACTAACCCCTCCTCCTCTTTCCTCCCTCTGGAGCTTTAGACACTAAGCCTCAGAGGTGATATCCTTAGAATGCAACCCCAACAATCAACCCCAAGACCCAGGGCAAGTGGGAACTAAAAACTGGGGAAGAAGAAAAACAATAATAAATTCCCCAGGTAACAGTCTGTAAAATAAAGGCTGGCTATAATCTGAGATTTCCAAAAGAAAGACAGAGGCCTTGGATTCTGAGCATAGACATTGTCAATATTAAGGAGCAATGAGGATTTGGGATCTTGGCTGTCACGGCCTGAAGACCAGGTGTGGCTCTTGTTTTCTCCTCTGTTTATCTGTCAGAACACACACACACACACACACACAGAAGAGGTTCCTTCATCACAAAGGCTCTTAACTATTTTCTTATAGCCAATCCCCTCCAAGCTACCTAGACACCACCTCTAAGTAGCTAATCCCCCCGCAGTAATGCAATTTTTAAGCTGTAGCTCACCAGCCTCTCCTTTTCAATGTTCCCTTTCCACTTGGACACAATGACACAGTATTCTCCTGATTACACAGGGATGGGCAAAAGTACTTTCACAGTTGTTTGTATGGAAAAAGACATGCAGGTTATGATTATTACAATAGCTTTATTAACTCAAAAGAATATCACAATGCAGCTGTAAACCTACTTTTGCCCAGCCCTGTGTTCTATAATGTCAACCGTGTCCAGTTCATCATAAAGGAAGAATTTAGACGTTTCTCACGATCCTGTTGTCTGTGTTTCTCCTGCCTCGCTCTCCAATTCCCCGGTGATCTATTCACTTTCACAATTTCATTTCTCCCCTGGGTGGCATTGGCTTTGAGAACACCCATCTCGAGCCCCGTCCACAGTACGGAGGTCCCGTCAGCAGTGTGTAAACGTTCCGCACCTCCAACAAGACGTGCTGCCTGTACTTTAGGGAACCCTTTTCCCCTTTTCCCTGCCCAAACACCATTCCCTCCTTGAATGTCCATGTGATATTAGGAGAACTAGAGTGTTCTATCTCAGAGGCGCTTAAACATGGAGTTGCTGCTGCATTCTTTCCTCCACCCTGGCTTGCATAAATACTACGCCTGGGTTCCATTCCCACGGACACCACCCCAGCTCCAGCCTGGTTAGCTTTCACAAGGATGAGGCATTCATTCTTTAACTGTCCTCCTGCCCCTGAGGCCTTTCCACCCCCAGTTCATCCTATACTCCGCTGGAGGTGAATTATCCAAAAACAGTTCAGACCAGGTCACATCCAAACTAAAAAAAAAAAAA
>PVIA01015865.1:0-21064 GCA_004024845.1 Tonatia bakeri | reverse complement strand
AAAAAGAAAAAAAAATAAAGGGAATAAAAAAAAAAAAAGACAGAGATTGTTGGAGTGGGTTGAAAAAAACTAGACCCAACTATATACTGTCTACAAGAAACCCACTTTAGATATAAAGGTTAAAAGTATATGGATGGATAAAAGTATATGGATGGTATATAAAAATATACCATGCTAGAAAGTGGGGCGGGGGAGTGACTGTATTTACTGCAGGAGGAATAGATGCAAGGCTAGGAAAAGCTGAAGACAAAGGAATAGAGTAAGATCCTCACCTCACCCAGACCCCTGGCAACCGCTGATCTGTTCTTCGCCATTGCAGCTTAATATTTTTTAAGAGTTTCTGAGAATGCCAGATAAATGGAATCATGCAGTATGTAATCTTTCAAAAGTGGATTCTCTCACTCAGCATAATAACTTTCAGATTTCTCCAAGTTGTAGATAGCAGTAGTTCGTTCCTGCTTACTGTTGCATAGGATTCGGTGGCATGCTTATACTGCAGTCCTTTATCCAGCCACATACTGAAGAGTGTTGGGGGGTGTCCGGATTCTGACCACCGCAAGTAGGGCTGCTGCGAACAGTCATGCGCAGGCTCTTGTACAAACCAAGGTTTTGCTTCTCTGAGCTACAGACCTAAGACTGGAGTTGCTGGGGCTCAGACATACACCTAACTTTGTAAGAACTTACCAAACCATTCTCCGCAGTGGCTGCACCACTTTGCATTCCCACCCGAAAGGTATGGATTTCTGGTGGCTCCGTGTGCTTATCTGCACTTGGTGTTTTCAGTATTTCTTTTTAATTTTAGCCACTCAAACAAGCATGCGAGTAATTGTATCTTATCATGTTTTCAGTTTGCATGTCCCTAACAGCTAATGACAGCGACTGCCGTGCTCCTTGGTCACCCTACACCCTCTGTGGCCCAGCGTCTCTTCAAGTCTTTGCCCCTTTTCCGTCGCTGCTTGTTTTCTTACTGTTGAGTTGGAGAGTTCTGGGTATATTCTGGACACAAGCCCTCTGCTGGATCTGTAGCTTTCAAATGTGTCCTCCTCTTCCATGTCTTGGCTTTTCATTCTCACGACAGCATCTTTGGAAGAGCAAAAGTTTAAAATCTTGAACTGGATGAAGTCCAGTTTTTCACTGTTTTAATGCATCTTTCATTGGGTGTCCGTCTAAGAACTCTGCCAAACCCCACTTCACAAGGATTTATCCTGTTTTTTTCTAAACACTGTACAGTTTTATGTTTTTCATTGAGATTATGATCCATTTTGAGTTAATCTTTATAGAAGGTGTGAGCTTTCTGTCAAGGTCTAACTCTGTTCTTATGGATGACCAATTATTCCAATAAATACTATCTTTCCTCCACTGAATTGTGTTTACACTTTATCAAAGACCAAATGAGTGCATTTGTGTGAGTCTTTTCTGGACTTTCCATTTTGTCCCATTGATCTCTGGGTCTGTACCTCTCTTTGAGTCTCTTTTAACTAAAAAAAAAAAAAAAAGACAAATTTTTCATATGTCATGAGCAATGGTGTGGTGGGGTGTGGTGGTAGGTTCAGTCACCCGTGTGTCCTGGAACTAGTAGCAACTAATTCTTCCCACCGCCTATTTCCCAACAGTTTCCAACTCAGATGCCACAGAAAGCGGGGTGAACAGCTCAATAAAGTGCCAGTTAGCTTCATGGTATAACCAACTACTAACCCCAATGTCTCCTTCATTAAATGTGCTCTTTACTCTCAGCGGTGTCAGCTGAGAACTGGGACAGCCTCACACGACTCAGAGCAGAGGGAAGAGAATAGCATTCTGACCTCAGGAAAAGTTTCAGATGAAAATGGTAGGGAGATACGAACACAGAAGCACCATTCACTGTTTAATTGGTAAATTAAAGTGTCATTCAAGCCACAGAGGAGGCTTGTTACACTGACAATGGGTGTCTGTCGAAAACAGTTTCTGGGTTGCCTTCCAGCATGGGCTGTTTGAGTGAGAAAGACCCAGAATGACATTCCAGTGCGTGGAGTACAGATGGACGGACACACAGACAGATGGGTGCAGGTCTAGATATCTCCTTTCCTTTCCCCTGCACACACTAGGGTCATGTAATACATACCATTTCATGCCTAAAACAGGTCATCTGCTGCATACAAGGCTGGAGTTCAGAACACTAATCATATCTCATTGTTTCTTTTGATCAAAGGCCATGCAGGTGGTAGAGTCGGTGTGAAGTAAACACGTTTTCTCTACTCAGGCTGATGTTGGAGGACTCCTTTTTCTGGGTGTATTAAGGTGAGAATTACTGTTAAGAGATAATGTACTTTTCATTCAAATGGCCAGATGGAGCCACAACTTCCACAAAGGCACAGGGGTGTCTTGGTACCAAGACCACACGGCACATTCTAACCCCTGGGCAGCTCTGCAGCAGCCCTGACAGTGTGGCTATGAGTGGCGGCTTCCTTCAGGTACAAACACACCTGGTCCTGTCGCTCTGCTCTTTCTGAGTTTCGGTTGGCTTTTCCAGTGTTCGCTCATCGTGCACCTCAGTAAAACAGTGAGAACTTACTCACTATCTACCTTTTACTTTCCTTACTTTAGCGGATGCCTCTAGGTAAGATGGGCTTGGATTGTAGAGTGGGAAAAGGGGCCACCCTCATGTACTCAACTGTTCATTCACACATTCCTCCGTTCATTCTGGGGATATTTATAGAGCACTCACTCTGTGTTAAGTACTGTAATCAATAAGGTAAACCTTGGCCTTCAAGGAGCTCATGCTTGATGTATCCTTGATACCTCATAGTCCCCCACTCAGCCTTGAGAATCCGAGAAGGCCCCTGAAGCGGTGGCAGCTAAGCTGAGTCTTGGAGGACAAGTGTGAGTAGAAATAGTCCCAGAGGGGGTCGGAGGGAGGGGTGAGTGTCCGAGCAGAGAACATTGCCTGAAGGAAGGCCCAGAGAAGATGTCAAGGCTTCTGAGGAAACTATAACAATTTTAGTATTACAGGAGCATACAGCATGGGGCTGGGTTTTGTGTCATCCAGTACTGCTTCTTACACACACACACACACACACACACACACCCCTAGAATATCCTAGAGAGGAAATGTATTCTCTAACCCACCACGGGCCCCACCCTTTCCCGTTGTTCTGCTCTACCCTGTTTATCTTATTACCTTCTTGGCTCACGTAGGCATTTGAATTTGGGATCCTCCACCTCTGAACCTTGATAAAAGGTCAAGTTCAAACTATCTTAGTTGCCATTTTGGGTAGGAGAGGAAAGGAGACTAGCTTTTTGATGGAATTATGAAGACTAACCCAATGAAAGATCTTACCTGTGAGATAAGACTAGGAGAATTAGTCACACGTGTTAAAAGAAGGGTCTTTTTTTCTCAAAGAAGAAAATGGAGCATAAAAACATATTTATTGGTGTCCTGCCATGTGTCAGATGCCATGCTAAGTTCTTTCATATCAGGCCTTTCTATAAAAGATGGTAGTAATTTAAAGAGATCATATATTCATGTATGAAGTTAAATTGATAATTTATAAAGTGATTTTATGCATCACAACATATTTTATTTACAAGAATGTCACTTTAATGCTTAATGCAATCAAATATTTGCCACTATTAATGGAGGGTCGATTATGTGTTAGCTCTCAGCCGCACCGGGGACACAGAACATTCAGGGTCCTGCTTTGCTCCCTGCTGGGGCCTCTGCACAGTGAGAACAATTATCTCTGTCTGGGCCTTTGAGCTGTCAGAGGTGAGTCACTCCAGCATTAGAGGAAAACTTTGGAAGAATAAGTCAAGTTTGTAACCTTGGTGAACTTGAACACTTTTGTACATTTGAGACTGACTTGGATTGAGCCAACCCTTCGCCTTCCCAGAATGAGTGTCCCGGCCACCAGGTAAATCAGTAACAGGCGCCTGGTGAGCCGGGTGACTCTGTCTCCCAGGGCTGCCCCTACTGGTGGCTGGGGGCTGTGACGAGCTTGTCAACAGCCTTTAAAAAACAACTCCTTGGTCCTCACAACAGAAGTTGTCAAAGCTGGTTTACCTGTGCAGACCTGCATGTGGTGTGAGTCAGGAGAAATGAGGAGACCTATCTCCTGAGGAAGGCGAAGAATCTGAGTCATCTCTGAGTCCCTCCGAGTGGCCTAGCAGAGTGCCTCAGGCAGACTGCTGCTCGGTAAACATTTGCTGACCCAACACCCAATTAACCAGAGATCCGTATCAGCAAAGAAAGCCGTCTTTTCCAATCTGCTAGAGGCCACCGTGTTTGTGACTGCCTGTATTTGGAACCTTGGAATAAGACACGGGCTGTGTTTATATATACAACATCCCTATTTCCCGGTTCTGACACCCAGGTAAAAATAGACTGCAATGTCACCTGAGCACCAGCTTCTTCCCTCCCCTCCAGGGCACCTCCGTGGGCCCTGCTTTCCCTCCTCGTGTCTGGCAACTGTCACTGGCCCCAGCACAGGAGAAGACTCGGTTTTATCGTTTCGATCAGCCGCGGTGCTGGTGCAATCACAGTTGGAGAGCCACCGGCAAAAATGACGCAAGTTTGCACGTCTGATGACGAGAACGTGGGGTAACCTTGGAATGGGAGGGAAGGCCCCGCCAGAGGAAAGGGACTCGCAGTTAGTGCCTGCAGTGACGCAGGAGTGAGAACCAAAACTTGAGCACCTGGAAGAAACTAACCGGGGGGGCCTGCGCTGCGTTGAAAATGAGGTGGGTCCAGAATTCTGAATCCAAAGAAGCTCGGAGAGGGGGAGCCTCTCGTTCCGCCTGTGAAGAGCCGATCGTTCGGGACACCTGGCCAGTGGTAAGAGCAGCCACGGGAAGAAGATTGAGAAGTATTCAGGAGCATTTGATAGCCAAAAAAAGAAAAAAGGAGACTTAGAATGACAAATGGAAGAAAATAAAAACGTTGAGGCAGTTTTTTTAAAGATTTTATTTATTCGTTTTTAGAGAAAGGGGAAGGAAGGGAGAAAGAGAGGGAGAAATACATCAATCAGTGGCCTCTTCCAAGCCCCGCACTGGGGACCTGGCCAGCAGCCTAGGGATGTGCCCTGACCTGGAATCGAACCAATGACCTTCCAGTTTGCTGGATGACACCCAGCCCACTGAGCCACACCAGTCTGGGCTCAAGGCAGTGTTGAGGAGGGTGGCTTTCCCTGGCTCGTATCAGACTGCAGTTTCACAGACGGGACCTGTGGAAAGAGGCTGGACTGAACCCTGGGATTGAGGAGGTAGCTTTCATGCCACCAGCAGAGCAGGGGAGATATGTGAATTCTGGGGCGGCAGAAAGAGGAGTCGCCCGGGCACCCAGCAGTGCCTTGCTGAGCTCCCCAACTTGGGTTGGGAATGCTGCTCAGAAGCAAGCAGGGTGCCTAGATCGCTGTCTCATCCTGAGACTGAATGATCACATGCTGTAATGATTACCAGCGTTGGGGAGATCAGATCAGACTGGTGTGATTTTTTTTCCTGTAATGAAACTTGCTCCAGCAAGCCAGACTGGGAGCTTACTGCCTGCGCTGTTTCCCATCATGGTTCGGCTGGGCAAACCAGCTGTGATGGTTTCCTCGACTCTCAGGGGTTCTGTTCACAGTGACTTACCTTTTAAAGCCAGCTCTCTTACCTTTTACGGCCACTTTTCAGGTGGGAGGAGGGTTAAAGGTCAGCGGGTGAGCAGGAGGAGCCCTGTCCTGCCACGGGTGGGTGTGCCTGTGTGTGCGTGCCTGTCTGCATAGGCCGGCGCTTGTGCGTGCTCTTTCCTGTGCGCTGGTGGTTGCGCCCTGGTCTGGTTGGCAAGCCCTGACCCCCGTTTGCAGGCACGGTGATGGGTGCCAGGCCGGTTGTTTGGCAGTTTCCTATGCTGTTTATTGTAAAGAAGGCAAATCAGTCTGCAGGGTTTTCTGGGTCAGAGGGCAGGGGTATTTACTGTCAACAGGAGAAGGGGGAGGAGATAAAAGGTGCTGAGCTCTGGGGTGTGCCTCATCTTAGGACGAGAGGGAGTGTGAGAAGGTGGGGAGAGGCCACCTGCAGGGATCTCTGCCCTGGGGTGTTTGAGTGGGAGGCACAGCTTGGAAAACTGCTCTTTGGCCCGAGCATTCAGAGCTGAACCGAATAAAAATAAGGTTGGACTCAAATTCCATTTCATCGACTCTCCTTTTTAAAGTTTTTTTTTTTTTTAATTCTCCAGAAGCTGACAGATGGGTGCTCACAATTTGGGAATGAGAGTTTAAGTGAAGAATTGGAGAAGGCAAGTGTCTGGTCCCCGTACACATGCCCCGAGAAACTGAACCCGGACAGCCTGGTGGTAGTGCGGGAGCGACCACACGCACTGTCCTTCCCGGAGAAGCGAGCCCGGACGTCTGCTCTGCTCCGGACTGAACGAGAGGCAATGAAACCTCTGACTGCGGAAAACTTAGAAGAGGGCCTACTGGATAAGGTGAGGACAGATACTGGTCTCCCACACCCCCTCTCAGCTCTCCTCACCCCCCTTACCTCTCCTCACCCCCACCCCTCCTCACCCCTTCTCACTCCTCCTTATCCCTCTCACCCCCCTCACCCCTTCTCACTTTTCCTCACCCCTTACCCCTCCTGACCCCCCCTCACCCCACAGATCTTGATTCAGACTTTATTATCATAGTAATAAGTTGGTTTCTTAGGCAAAACTACTAGAAGATAAATAAGAAAAACTTACAATGGTAAAAATTATAGCAAACAAAATTATTTCCCATTATTTTTCCTTCTGGGGGCTATTCGATGGAAGGAGTGTTGGCCAACATTTCCCCATTATCCTGCGTTTTCTGAAAGAAAGAAGTCCAAATGTTTTTAGCCCGGCCTTCAAGTAATGCTTTTATCTTCTACTCTCCACCTCACTGCATGTCCAACGGGACTTCCGAACATCTCTCTGCTCACTGAATCCAGCCTGTGCATGTGCTTTCTGTAGCCTCTTAGTGTATTTCAAATTTTTTTTAAGTTTGTTGCAAATACAGGGTGGGCAAAAGTAGGTTTACAATAGTGAGTATGCAAAACAGTTTATTCTTGTATTATTATTTATTAGCTATTGTGTTATTTTCCATATGAACAACTGTAAATCTACCTTCACCCACCCTGTATTTTAAAATAGAGATTTTTTTAATAGAAACCCAGATTTTCATCTTCTCTGGGGGAGGAAATAATCAAGATATCGGGCAACCACAGGCTCCAGTTTCTTGCCTGGCAACCGTGGGCTGGGGCTGCGTGACCAACAGAACCTGGGGCTCACTGGCCCTCGGGGCTGCCCCACACCTGTCCCTCCCCACCCCCGAGCTGTGCTCCCACCCCACCCCACCCCTGGGGATGGTTGTGTCTGCCACTCGCGCCCCACAAGACTGTGTTCTGAGAAGTTCGCAACCTGAGGGGGAACAGCTTCTCTTCCCCCACTTTTCTGCCTCGTAGCCACCCTTCAAATTCAGTTCAGAGCCCACTTTCTCAAAAAAATTTCCCAGACACAAAGCATTTTCCTTAGCACAAAACGATTTTTGCCTTCCTGTGAACTCTCTTCGTAATTATTACTGATAATATTTCTCTGACAATCATTGTAGATATTACATTATTTTATTGTCTCTATGTTTCTGGAGGGAAGAAGAGAGTCTTGGGTATCTTTTTTCCCCTTGATATTCACGCAGTATCTTTGCACATGCGTGGTCAGAAAATCTCCAGGGTTTGCTGAAGATACTGCAGAAATAGTGTAAGAGGTGCTAGCAGGTGGAGGCCCACACAGTATCTCATTTAATCTAATGGCAGCCGTGCGACACATGCAGAGGAGGGAACGGAGGCTCATGTGGATTAAATAGCTTGCCCTAAGTCACACAGCTGGGTAGAGAGGGCGCTGAGGTTTCACCATATGTTCTTTACCCCAAAGCCATAGGTCTCCTGCAAAACACACCCCTCTATACAAATCTCCGTAAACATGCACTGAGCCCTGGCTCTGGGAAAAACACGGTGCCCAGAGCCCAGGTCCGGGATGTGGCTTGCTGAGTGAGAGAGAGATTCTGTGCTCCGGTCGTCTCCAAGGGTGGCCGTGTCCCACCTGCGGATTTTGCCCATAAGTCCAGAGGCAAAAGGGATAATTGTGCAGATGAGTAAATGTTTAGTGTCACACATGGCTGACACAGGGCTGCAGTAGGATTCAGGCGGGCTGCTGGAGGCGGAGGGGTAGCTCTGTGGGAGAAGCACTTCAGGGCAGAGGCAAAGCCTCCGCGCATGCGTAGGGCTTGAGCGAGCAGAGGATCACAGCAGAGGTTGTGGGGCTAAGGAAGCCCATTCACGCGGTGAGCATGGGTTTCTGTCCCAGTCACCTTGGCCTTGGGGAGGCTGTGTGCAGTGATTCTGACATGGGCTTCAGAATGACACAGCCCGCGTGTGGATCCCTGTCCTGTGACTTGCTGATTCTGGGACCCTGGGCGAATTAATTACACTTTCTGAACTTCAGTCTCCCCATCTGTAAAATGGGGGCAATCATAGCATCCGTCTTAAAAGATTCCCAGGGGGGCTCCAAGGATCTAAGCCTTAGAAGGTATCGTGCACATCACAAGCTTCCCCAGTCTGAGCTCCTTCGTGGCCCTATTGCTAAGGCTTCTGCTATGCGTGGGAGCTGCAAATATCCCGTGGGGCCCAAGCATCTGGTTCACAGAAGAAATAGACTGAAAAGATGGGGACGTGATGGCGGAAAACCTGCCTCGTTGTACGTATCGCTGAATGTAAGTCTCCACCCCTTCCCATTAGTAAGCCCTGGAAGACAGAGACGGTGTCTGTCCTTTTGCGCATTGATTATTGGACTTCATGCGATCCCAGAATTAAAGGGCTGACTTCCTGTTGTCGGGAAAGAAGGTCTCCGCCGTTCCCCGCAGCGGCATTCATCATGGATGACACTTGCACCGGCCTCACGCTCAGGGCTGTGGCCGAGCCTGTGAGGCATTTCATTCCCCGCGCGCTGCAGGGTGCCGTTTCCCTACCTCGCTCTCCAGGAAGCACGTCGGAATGCAAATGAGTCAGACTGTTATGGTGGGGAACAACCTTGATGTCTCAATAGCTTACATTTGAAACAGTAAAAACTGTCCACAAACTTGAGCTAGTCATAGAGCGAAGGACAGTGTGAGTCGGGGGAGGGGAAGCTGCCGGGATGGGACATGTACCTGCGTGCGGATGTGTAGACACACCCTGGAGAGAGGGAGGCCACCAAACAGGGATGGCACCCTTAATGAGTGGGTGCCTCTCCTGGCTGCTTTTGCATCAGTTCTGCTTAACTGGGGTCACTGAATCTGCCTGTTCACAAGTGTAGCATGACTTATCCGTGGTCAGTCGGTGCAGTGGAAGGGTTAGATTAGCCCTAGTGCTCAGAGACTCAAATCCAATAGTCTTTGAGAATACAGTTACTTTCCCCCACCACTCCTGATCAGACTCCCGATCCCTGAACATACCCAAGGTCCCCTAATGCACTAGCCAGCTCTGTCCTTCCCTGCCAGGGCTGGAAAACAGGACCCACCACTGAAGCCCGACTTGCTCAGCTATCCATCTCCAGATCTTGCCCAGCAAACTCGAATCTTGGCACCTCAGCTATTACCTCTGGTGCTGGAGCATATCTTATAGCTGAGCCCATCGGTATCTCCTGGCTTGTGGACCCACCCACATCTGTCTCAGGCACTGCCTGGCAATCTTACCCATGTGCCCAGGTGGCCCCTCATTCCTTAGAGAAGTCATTTCCAAAGTCTGTCACCCCGAAGTCCCCTGCCTTCCGTCTCTCCACCTCACTCTCAGCACATTGCCTAGTCTCTTGCTGTAACAAGAAAGCAGACAGCCGATAGGAAAGCTCTCTGATTCCCACCATCCCCTACCCTTTGTCTGTATTTGCACCCACCGTTCCTTCCCCCGACTCCCCGAGGCGAACTCCTCACCAGGTTCCTGCCTTTGCACAACTGTTCCCGGCTGGGAAACCCTTACTCACTGGCTTTGCCCTCTGTGGCCTCTTCCTTCTCCACTGGCTCTTTCCTGTCGGCCTTTGACGTGTTCCAACCCATGTGCCATTTGGAAAAAAACCCTGCTGGTGTCCTTGTTTGTTTCTCCTTTCCGAGACAACTTCCCGGAGGAGTTGCTCACGTCTGTCTTCACCTGCTCATGTCCCACTCCCTCTTAAGTCACTGAAATCTGACAGAATGCCCAGCAAGTTCCCGGACTCTTCCCTCCTGTCCCAGCTCCACACCCAGGACACTGTTCAGGCCTTATCCTAGCCACTTACTGTTGACTTTGTTCTGGAAATTCTTGCTTTAAGACCTCTTGCTGTTTATTCTCCCACCTCACCACCCTCCTGCAAGGCAAGCCCTGCCCCAAGGGTATAGGGGTGATTACAACTCTCCACTATGCTCTTCGTAATGGGTACCTGCCATACTCTTTCGAGAACAACCTTCCTGCTCCTTTCCTTCTAGCTCACTCCTACTAATCTTTCAAGATATGACTCCAGTGACTCCAGTGCACAATGCCTCCAGGAAGAGCCTGCCAGTCTCCAAACCAGGGAAGTGTCCCTTGTCTGTGTACCCAGTGCATCCTTTGCAAACTTTTACCTTAGCACCAGCTGGCAGCAGTTTCAGTTTGTGTTTTGTCTGTTTCCCCACCTCATCTGTAAACCTCTTTACAACACGTATGCACAGAACCTGGCGTGCGGTGGGCATTCAACAAAACCGGCCCCGCGGAGCAGGGTCACAGCTCACGGAAGTCCTACACTGGCCAGGGCCCTTCACCACAGCCTCCCAGGGCATCTTCCTTGACTTTTTGCGAACGGCCTTACCTCTGTGACCACCTGCCCTCTTCCGCTTGCACGTTCTGGCAGATTTGGTCCCCTTTCTCATGATGAGCACAGTGGGGCGGACATTTGGGTGGGGGGCGGCGGCTGCCGGTGGCAAAGAGAAGTCGTGAGAAGCCAGTAGAGATGTGATCCCCTGGATTCTGAAGAGACGCCTTCATGTCTGTCGTATATTTCCAATGAGATTGGAAGCTTGTGAAGGGCAGAGGCCGACTTCTGTTTCTCGTTAGTCCTAGGAATCTGGTGTGCATCAGTCACTAGTTCTTCAAAGCCCGTCTTCTGTGTGCACCTGTCTATGTGCATATCAAACAGGTTTCAAGCCGCCTCGTTGTCCTGACGGCACCTCCCCCTTCCCTTAAGCTTTGAACCTATGTCCGTCTTCCCCACTGCTTCAAGTTCATGGCCATGTCTGTGTTATTGTTGCTGTGCCCTAGCATGTAACAGTGCCTGGCACACAGCTAGATAAATGTTTACTGATGCACTGAATCTACACGTGACATACAGTGTGTGTGCAAATACACACACAGGCACTGTCATGTTCTGTGTCCACATGGGGTTGGCTTGTCAGTTGGTGAGAGGTCTCGGGGAACTGGACAAACTGATGAGTAAGTTCAGAAAAACAGAAATCTCATAGACTTGGTTTTTTTTTCTTGACCAGTTTAGGGGTGTCTAAAAACTACTCTAGAATGTCTAGAAATAGCCATTACACAAAACTCGGAAGAAATACAAAGATTCATGGGTGGGCATTACATCTACATTATTTATCAGGGGTGTCCAACCTTTTGGCATCCCTGGGCCACACTGGAAGAAGGAGAGTTGTTTTGGGCCATACGTTAAACACCTTGCAACATGTAATCACAAAAAAATCTCATAATGTTTTAAGTAAATTTACATTTTGTGTTGGGCCGAGTTCACAGCCATCCTGGGCTGCATGCAGCCCGCAGGCCACAGGTGGGACACCCCTGGAGATGCTTCCCGTCAGTGCCTGGCTGGGCTCCAGGGCGTCGGTAAGGGAGACCACCCTGCTGGTCCCAGCCTGCAGGTGCCTCGTGGGCAACCTAATGAAGATGTCCTCTAGTTCAGAAAAATCCTACAGACTCTTCCCGCCCCCAGGTCACCTGGACTTTTCTGTCTCTCCTGGAGTTTACGAAAAGGTCCCTTGCATTTCCCACATAACAGAAGCATCTATTTCCCTAAACCTTAAGTATCCCTTCAGGTATGTATTTTGGGGGCTTCGGTTTTCCGTGGGTGTTTTCCAGTTTTTGGAGACCTGCTGGGCAGAGTCAGAAGAGACGTCTGCATGCATTCTCCTACAGGTGCAGGGGGGCTGCGTTCCCGGAGAAGGGGACCACCGTTTGCTGACGGGCGGGAGGCGCTCGCTGCAGGTTTACTCGCTTTAAACCACAGGTGGCGATCGCAAGGCCCACGGGCCGATATCCCACCTGCCCCTTGTTTTATCCCGCCTGGCACCTTGTTTCTACCCGGCAGCAGCTCCAAGCTCCTTACCCCTAGTTAAGGAGTTGTTATGTTTATACAGTCCTGACGTTACATTCAGCCCTTTGAAGGCAATCGCCAGGCTGATGTGGCCCCCGGTGAAAATGAGTTTGACACCCCTGCAAACCATTTAATGTCCACGCACACTAAACTGGTTTATATTCACCATCCTGGCCAGCAGGCGTCAGGCTCCCTCACGCTGAATTCTCACCACAGTCCCCACCGCCCTCCTTCCTGTTCTTGTCCTGATCACCCTCCTTCCCAGGCTGCAGCCCCAGGGGCACCCCTGCCGACCCTCGAGCTTTCCCAGGCATGCCCCTGCTGCGGGGACTTGGGAGAGACTTTCCCCAGCTGTCGTCAGGGCTCGCTCAAATGCCACCTCCTCAGAGACGGCTTCTCTGTCCCCGATCCCAAAATAGCAGCCCGTTTACTCTCTAACCCCTGACCCTCTTATTTTTCTTCGTGGGATGTACCACACCAATAGCACATTCTGCGCGCGCACACAGTGTGTGTATGTGTGTGTGTGTGCGCGCGCGCATATATAGGGTGGGGCAAAAGGAGTTTTACAGTTGTGAGAATGCAAAACAGGGTTCACTCTTGTATTATTTATTAAGTATAGTGTTATTTTCCTATACAAACAACTGTCAACCTCCTTTTGCCCCATCCTGTATGTACATATACATGTATGTGTGTGTACAGGTACACATACCTATGTGCTGTATGCTCAACTAGAGGGCAAGTCTCTCCACCCTGTTCGAGGTTGCCTCGTTTTTACTTGTGCCCTGGCACCTGGACGGGCACCCACCACATTGCAGGTGCTGGAGGAATACGGGTCGTATGCTTCTATTTTAGAAGCGAGCACTGAGGAGCACCATCAGACCTAAATGCACCCCTCCTGGAGTTCTGGGGAGGACCGGAGCTTTTGAGCCAGAGTCCTTAGGTCACCCCCACTGTGTCCTGTCCATCACTTCCTTACACCAGGGCCTGGAGGCCAGACTGGAGGTAACCCCTGTGCTGCTCCCTGCCCCCCAGGTGGAACTGAGGCGCCAGTGGGTCTCCCAGACTGTGGAGGAGGTGCAGAAAGCCATCTACCATCTGACCACCAAAATCAGCAACCGAGACATCCGATTCCAAGCCATCCCTTACTCCTTCACCTACAATGGGAACATTACGGTGAGTGGGTCTCACTTGTTTCTGGGTGCCCGTGCAGACAGCCCGGAAACTGGGGTGGCTGGGGCTCAGTATGGCAGGCACTCACACTGGGAAGAATACTAATTATACTTCCTGTTCCCATAGGTACTCGTAGTACTTGCCATTCACAAACTCATTTGAGCTCTCGCACTCCTGCTTTCCTACCGATAAGAACTGAGACTTAGGGAAGTCAAATGACTTGATCGGTCTTAGCAGGCACTGAAGCCAGAACTCGCATGGGGCCCTTGACTCCAAAGCACGTGCCACTGTAACGATTCATGTTCAGTGAAGCACCTGCTCATTTATTAAGCAGCTGCTTCACAGGCTGGGCACTGGGCAGAGGGAACCTGGGGCATTATGGGGAATAGTGGAAAGTGTCAGTCTGTGGGTTGCAGGTGGGGGAAGGAAGAAAGCGGAAGAAGTAGCCTTGAGAAGCTACAGGAGCAGCCTGGGACCCCTGTCCCTGCTGAGGACCCCCCCGAGCTATAAGCCACCAGGGCCAGCACACAACAACCAGCATTCACGCAACACTGTAGGGTGGGCCACGCCGATCTCACAGAAATGGTCTCACTCAAACCCACAAACAGCCTTGTGGGACAGACATTAGGTCTTTCCCCTTTTCGAGAGGAGAGAAGTGAGGCTCAGAATTATCCTGGATCCCCGGCTCCTTTGTCTTGATTTTTCTCATGACACAGAACAACCCCTTTCACTGGCATCACACTGTGTGTGTTCATGCCCCTTTTCTCACACCAGACTCAGCTCCTGGGTCATGTGTAAGGGTCATGTTTATTGGTTGCTCCATTCCTTGCCCCCAGCAGGGTGGGTGGCCTGCAGGAGACACTCAGCTCCCGTTGAATGAATGCAGGAGCAAAAAAGAATTACTACATGAATAAAAGAGCATTGCCAGTCCAGTGCATTTCAAGGTTGGTGGGCATAGCAGACACCCATAAGATTCTGGGACTTGCGCATTTTGAAAGAGTGTTTGATCTTAGGAAGTTCACTTTAGGATGAAAGTTGTAAAATAGACTGGATCCCGGAATGTCAGGACATCATCTGCCCACCTCTACCGCCCACCTCTATTACCACCTGAATTAGACAAAAGTAGACCAGGGGCTAGGAATAGAAACATCACATCACTTTTCCTAGAACGATATCCCAGCAAACTTCCTGGGAGAAAGCTTCTCCCCGCAAACGAGGTGCCCTGTCAAGTTCCAGGTCTAGTTCATTCCTTTCCCTTGCCAATTCATGAAACCGAGAGCTCAGTGAGTTAGTCGCCTGCTCCTGCAGCAGCACAGTGGGTGAGTGGCAGGATGAAGGCGGACCCTCTCGCAATGGGTGGGTGCAATCCCCTGTCCACCCGGTCACTTCACTGAGGGTTGCGTAGTTCATGGAGTCACCTGGTGCAACAGGTCAGCCCCAGAGCACTTCTCTCACCTCCCCCTTTCCTTTCCTGACCCAGGTTTTGGCCCCCAGCCAGTTCCTGGTCACAGTCCCGGTGAGAGGCCTGGCCGGGTACAGGGAGGCCAGGGAGCGGCGCTGGCGGTACTACTCCCTGCAGGGCACCAGGCTCTCCTGCCCTCTGCGGGACCCAGAGGGCCTGCAGCAGTGGCTGGAGGTGCGGCAGTTTCCTAGGAGCCTGTGGCTGTGGCACGAGGCAGACGTGAACATTGAGGGGGACATTGTGCCTGCCAAGGTCCTCCAGGTGTTCCGGGCGCTGGTAGAAGACGCCATTGAAGCCTGTCACCTGTCAGGTGAGTGGACCAAGAAAAGTACAAGGGAGATTTCAGGCACTTTCATTTTGCTCGATCAAACCTCTGCTGGGGTGTCACCTGAAGCTCAGGCCCCTAAATTGAGACAACAATCCTGTGCTCTTTGCACCTGCCTGATCCCTGTGACACGAATCAGCCCTCCTTCTGCTGTCACACATGGGGGACAGGAAGTCACACTGCAACGACACACTGCTATGGATTTCAGTGGTCCCGGCCCTGGCACGGATAGGATGGGCTTTGGGCTATGCAGCCTTTCCAAGATGTCAGCTTAAAAACCTTGGGCACTTTTTAAAAAGTACAGTCTTCACAAACCTCAGACCTTTGTGATTAAGCACGTTTCTGCTATAATACTCAGCAACCGACCACAGTACCCCAGCGGGTTGAGACGGCACACGTGGAAATCACTGACTTTTACCAAAACACAAAACCCAGAAGCCATGGAGAACTGAGTTCAACAACCCCAAGATCTTAAGTCACAGTACAGTGTGGCTCACACACACACACACACACACACACACACACACACACACACACACACTTTGTTCACCCAGAGTAAAAAGGTGAATTTCCAACTGGAAAAAATGGCTGATTCCCCCAACTGGGCAAGAGTACTTACAAACCAATAAGAAAAAACATATAAGCAGATCAATAGAAATAATGACCCAAAAAAGCCATATATAAAACAATATAAAAAAGGATTACAAAGAGCTAGTAAAAATAAGAAAAAACATCCCATCTAACATGTGTTTTGAGAAATGTGCCTGAAGCACCTCACAGATTGGCAGGCGTGAAAATGCCCGATCATGCTCAGTGTAGATCATGCGGGCGTGGGGAAACACATTTTCTTGGAAGTGTACATTGCTGCCTACTTTTTAAAGGGCAATTTGTCCACTTTAATTTTTATAATGCGATGACTTGGCAGGGCAGTAGTTCCGGTTCTAGAGACAGATTCCCGCAGATTCACGAAGAAATACGCACAAGCACACCCCCTGCCGTCGGCTCCGCAGCAGCCAGTAGTTAGAAAGCATCGAAGTGGAAACAGGAAAACTGACTCAGGAAACCACACGGCATCAGCCTGGTGGACTACTATGCAGCCTTTAAAAAGAACGAGGTGTGTGCGTGTGCGTGCGTGCACACCCAGTTATGGGAAATGCTGGTGCTGGATAAGTAAGTGGAAAACTGAAGTGCTGAGCAATACGCGATTGCATTTGTGCAGAAAGAAATGGGCTTCATTGTGCATTTCCTGTGTGGCCAGGACAATCTGCAGGGTGCCATAATGGAGCTAGCTCGTGTTTAACGGATTGTTACCTTGGACAGGTGCTTCCGAAGATTATTTAATACTCGTTGCACCCCTATAGAGTAGGGTGATTTTTCTACCTGTTTTACAAATGAGAAAATGAGATATAGAGAAATTAAGTAACGTGCCAAAGGTCACACAGAAGTGAGCTGAGCGAGCCTCGGGAGCAGGGTGTGGGCCAGGCAGGCTGGGCCCAGTACTGGCTGACTTGTGTCAGCGGTGACAGTGGGTAAGAGATTCAAACTGGGCCAGTTGGGGAGGCGCCATCAGTATTAACGCTGAAGTGCCAGCCATCGGCCTGCTCCTAGCTAGACGGCCCTGGTGAGGGGTGGACAAGACTCTTTTTATCACACCCCCACGCCAAGGAGAGAAGACTGTTCTGCTTCTGAACAGCCCAGCACATGAACGAGGGGGCGTCTGGTCTCTTCTCTGAGCAAGGTAATGCAGAAGAACAGATACCTGTCCAAGAGGGCTCATCCTTGTCTGCGATGAAGGCAAACAAACACACAAAAAAGACTGTGTATCTTTTGAAAGAAGGGGGAACAAATCAGAAGTGGGTTCTCATATACGAGCGGGAACGTGTTTCTTCTCTCTCCCTCTCTTCGCCTGGTTGGAAAAGACGGCGCGAGGGCTTCCTTCTGCTCACTCGGCTCCTTGAGCCAGCGCCGCACTGGGAAGCATTTTGTGATGATAAATGCATCGGAGGCGAGGCAGGCTTAGTGGGCAGTAGGAACAAACACCACCTGAGCGCTCGTGACTCAGATAGGAGATGGGTTAAACCGAACGCCAGCAGAGGCCCATGACTCAGTGAGGGGACCGAAGCGGTGACAAACAAGGGTGACCCGAGGGGAGGGCATGTGAATGGTTGGATTTCATTTTCCAATAGCAAATACTCTACCTTTTTTTGGTAGCCAGTGTCTCTTTCTTTCAGTTGAGCCTTCTGAAAAAGAATCTATTAATTTAAAAGGAAAGGTACCATAACAACCTTGGGGGGAGGGAGGAGAAAGATAAGAGAAAAACCCAGCAACCATGAGATTTTTCTAGCAATGCTTCTATCAGTATTTATTTGGCTGTTGTCCAGTCTTGATATAAACACCATCCCCTCCCCACCGTGTGCTATTAACACTGCGAAAGTCGCCCCTCCAGTTACAAGTTGCTGATCACAGCCATCCCCAAATTCCCTCTTTGAATGCTTTTTCTGAGCCTGTTTGTCATTTCCCACCAGGAAAGGTCAGCCTGCTAACAAACAGCACTGCAGTTCGCGTTGCCATGGAAACATCCAGAGGTCCGGTGGAGATAGAGCTGGCCCCTGCAGTGGAGATCCCTACCGCCTGGTCCAAGAAAGCCCAGTGGCCTCGATGTCTGACGCGCTGGCCCTCCCCAGAGAGAGTGAAGTGCATCAAGGTACCGGCAGGCAGGGCCCGGGCCCCGCAGGGCACCGACCTCACTGCTTAGCCTTTGGCTCAGGAAGAAAAATCAGCGGTTCTCAAAGTGTGGGCCGCAGAACCGGCCGTGACCCTTGCGACCCTGTTAGTCATGCAGCTGCCTGGGCCGCGCTCTGAACCTGCTGAAGGAGGCTCCGTGGGCAGAGCCCGGCCATCTGGCTTTAACGAGCCCACCAGGTGGCTTGTCAGCTGCCCATGGGCAAGGGGGCTCATCCTGAGGCTCCCTCTGCGTCCCACGCAGGAGGCACAGCCTGCCCGAGGGCCGGTCCCCTGGACTGGTGGGCTGCTTCCGAGACGGCATCCACTCCTGCAAGCGCCATCCGTCTCAGTGACCCGCTGTCTTCCCTTCCAGTCGTTTGGATTCACCCTGCTGGCCCGTTCGAATTACCACTGGCAGCTGAGCTTCTCGCAGGCCGAGCGGGTGCTGCTGGAGCAGCTGGACGAGGATGGGGGCTGCCGCCGGCAGTGCTTCCGGGCGCTGCGGCAGTTGAAGGAGGACGTCTGGTGTCCGGGGCAGAGGCCTGTCCTCACGTCCCACCACCTGCAGGTGAGTGCGCAGCCGCGCTGCTCCGGGCAGTGGGCCTGCGTGTCTTCCGTAAGTCCTGGCCACAGCCACTGGGAAGGGGCCTGGGTGTGCCTGTGATGCTCTCCCGCTGGGGCTCCGGAGTCCGTATTTGCCATCCCACAAAGTATGTGTTACTCTTTATGGAGCGAGATAACTCGGCTGGATGTGCGTCCACAACACTCCTGGTGGGCAGGGCAAACTTCCACGCCTCTCTCTCTTCCCATTCCCCCCCCTCCCTGCTCTTTGTGTCTTCTTTTTTCTGCCTCTTTCTCTCTCCCCCCTCCTTTTATTTTACTCAACAAGCTGACACCAGTGCCCACCGTGTGCCAGAAACCCCGATGAGCTTTAGAAATGAATTCAGCACGTGGCCTCTGCCCTGGAGAAATTTACAGTCTGGTGAAATCTTGCGAATTGCCCAAACCTCAGATAAACTCATGGTTTTCCTTGGGTCAGGACTCAGTCCCCACGAGTCCAAGTGCAGCCACTCATGCACGCACGTGTGCACGCATGTGTTCCTTCCAAACAGAGGAGGAAACCGGGAGCATTGCAGTAAACCTGACCTTCTGGGTTCCAGCACCCAGCCTGCATCGGCCCTCCCTGCGCCAGCACCTGCCTCCTCTGGCCCCAAACCCACCCTGCCCGTTCACGAACGCACGCGCTCACTCACTCAGAAAGCGCTTGTTGCAGTTAGACACTATGAGCTGGACACTGGCCCCTGCACCTGCTGTGCACTCTGCACCTGGAGGTCCGTGGGGAGCAAACAGACACAGGTCCTGCTCTCACGGAGCTCACGGTCCAGCAGGGGAGACCGACGTTGAGCACACCGTTTTGCAGGTGCATGTGGAATCACTCAGTGCAGGGAGCTCAAGGGAGGAGAAGGATGTTGCTCCGTGAGAGTTTAGGGCAGCAGAACCCAACCCCGGCCGGGCACCCAGGGCCCTGGGCTTGGAGAGGCGGCCTTTGATCAAACTCTCAGCTCCTCCTTCTCAAATTTCTGACCCATGGCGAACTGGGTGCTCCTGGAATGTCCCCTGCAGCACGCTAGGTCAGGGTGGCAGGGGTCAGACTCCTAATGACAGCGTAGCCCCAGTCTAGCTAGTGTCTGTCGGGAGTTTCAGCCCCTCTCCCTGACCTACTACGCACAGGTCCCTGGGCTAGTCTCCACGCGGTGCTTTCCTTGCACGCTCCTCCTCCCTGTGGCTCCCCTCACTCAGTGGACACCTGTTTTCCAGCCCTGTGTTACTCTCCGCTCTAACGTCATCTCTTTAAGGGCAAATACCCTGTGGTCTTATCATCGCTGCACCCTACTACCTCTCTCGGTGCTTTGTACCTTGTAGTTGCTCAGTAAATATTTGTTGTCGAATGAATGAATGACTGCACATTTTATCAGCTTTGTTTACCTCCTCATAAAACCACTAGTCTTCCTTTTTTATCTTTTCTGATCATCTGTCTGCTACAGAATCTGGTGGCATCTCGTTTGCACATACTGGGACCTTTCTCTGAAGTTTCTGCATGTCCCTAACAAGACACACCTGTTCTGGGTCAAGGGCAAGTGCTTTCTGAAGGGTGTCTAATTGTTTGATGGAGTTTGCTTCTTCCTTGCTTGTCTGTCTACGAGGAAGAGTTAAAGCCGAGGAGCAAACTCCACTCGGTCTCATAGCAAAGCCTCATCATCGCAACCAGTGACATCGCTGCCTCGCAGTGAGGATGGATGGGACACTTTGAGTGGCATGGATATTTTAGGCGAGGTTGAATAGGGCCCCAACTGCTCTCAAAACTGCATTCCACCGGGGGATCCCTTTCATTCCAGCTGCATCTACGTCATCTTGAGAGTTTTAGGGCAACTCCTTAAAGGCTCTCCACTTCACTCCTCCCTAACCCACCCACACAGCCCAGAAAACTGGGCATTCTCGAGACTGGGCATTTACAAGGGAGTCACGTGTTGAGAAGGGTGGGGCAAGCATAAGCAGAACAGCCTTCTCCCCTAGTCTTTCAGGCTCGGTCAGAGGGCAGGATCCTCTGCCATGTAGGCAACGGGATGGACGAGGCTGGTGACAGTGTGGGGTCATCCCCGATGACGGCTTGACTGTGCAGGGTCTCGGCCGTGCCTCTTGTCTGGGAAAGGTGGGAGAGTTTGGGTTGCAGAACAGCCTGCCCTGGTCGCCTGACCTCCAGTCTGACACTGTTCTGTAGGGCCTTCCCCTCCTCCCCAGAGAGGCTCTCCCCCAACTCGATTGCACTGGAAACAAGAGATTACTGGTGTCTTCCCAAAGAATCTTTTGTTTTAATTTTTAATTCAATTATTTATTTATATTTAGATACTTGTTTTTTATGTTATAAAGGAATTTTATTATTTATTCTTGAACATAGGAAGGTATAAGAAATTTTATGTAACAAATTATTACAAAACACAAGAATAGGTACGAGGTATTTCAGGGACTCGGGTTTTCAAGAAATACCAAGAAAAAA